>PVLA01007560.1:0-103055 GCA_004027455.1 Hydrochoerus hydrochaeris | reverse complement strand
CTTCCTTCCTTCTTCCTCTTCTTCTTCCTCTTCTTTTTCTTCTCCCTCCTCCTCTCCTTTCTGTCTGTCTGTCTCTCTGTCTCTGTCTCTCTCTGTCTCTGTCTCTCTCTTCCTCCCCCCTCGCATGTGTGGCAGGACTCACATGGCCATCGTCCCTGTGCACAGGTCACAGAGACCAACTTTCCTGTGTTGTGCCCCCCCCTTGCATTCTGGTGCAGCCTCTTCCGGGGTTGCAGTTCACAGTTCTTTCTGTGCGTGACCGGGTCATTCCTCCAGTCCCACTTCAGAACTTGTGCACAAAACTTCATGAATGATATCAGTCTCCATTTTCTAAGTTTTCTTTGTACCATCTTTGATTTTACTAACCAAAGCGTAATGCAGTTTAGTGAACCAGTGTGAGTGTGATTAAAACCAGCCTCACCCAACAAATTAGGACGTGCCCCTCCTTTGGGGGAACTAGGGGAGGGGGCGGGTGTTAACTCTCCTTTAAATGTTGGGCAGGGTTCTCCAGGGAATTCATCTGGGTCTGGAGATTGCTTTTTGGGAGGGACCTTTTAAATTACAATTTCAATATCTTTCTTGGTTATAGAGTTGTTGAGGTCCTTCATTTCGTCTTGATTAAATTTTGCCGGTTTGTGATTTCTAGGAGTAGATGCGTTTCTTCTAAGCTACAAGATCAACGGATGCAAAGTTGCTTGCAGTAGTTCTAGTTCTCCTACCTAAAGGCTGCAGAATCTACACGACACCCCGGCCTCAGTCCTAATACTGATTTGTGTATTTTCTCTTTTTTTTTCGTCAGCCTGATAGAGGACTATCAATTTTATCGGTTTATTTGAAAAGGTCCTTTTTTGTTAGATCTGTTTTTCCTTCTTTTCTGTTGCTTTCCCTTTCGTGAGCGGGTCCCCCAACCAAATTCCTTTCTTCCTCTTCCGGGGGCCTGGTTCTGCTGCTGCTGCTGCTGCCTCTCATGTCCTGAGGTGGGGAGCAGGCACAGGTCCAAGAGCCGTGCGCCCCCTGGGCTCCCAGGCAGGCCCTGAGTTCCCGCCTCGGCTCTGTAAAACACACTTCCGGCACCTCAACGCGCCGTCTTTTCATTTTAATTATGTATTTTAAACCTCTCTTGGAGACTTTCTTTTGCCACATGGGCTATTTACCAGTGTGTGGATTAATAGCCAGGACGGTGGGGACTTTCCGGCTGCCTTTCTGTCACTTGTGTCCAGTGTGATTCCATTATGACATGAGACCACGCTCTGTAGTAACTGCATTATTTTAAACCCCTGGGAGCTTGTTGTGTACCCCGAGGCCTCCGTGCTGCTGGGGTCCATGGACACATGGAAGGACCATGGTGCTCTGTAATCAGGGCTCATGCCCTGCAATTGCTGCTTACTTTCAGTTTTTCTGTGTCTGGATTTTCCCACTAGGATTTTTATTCGTTACCCAGAGCAGGGTGTTGGAGTTGGTGACTGTAATTGCGATTTTTTTTCTACTTCTCCTTTCAATTCTCCCAGGTTTCATTTCTTGCATTTTGAGGTGCTGTGTGTCGTAGTGCCATTGTTTAGATCTAAAATGACCCCAAAGTCTCAAGTGCTTGGAATGTGACTTGGTTTAGCGGCTGACTTGCTGTTAGGAGGAGCGGTCAGGTTGAAAAAGGTGGGTCTCTGGGGCCGTGACCTGGAAGGGTCCATCTGCCTCCTCAGCTCCTTTCTTGTTCTCTCTGCTTTCTGTCCTCCGTAAGGTGAGCCATTTCCCGCTGCCCAGACCTTTCCACCGAACAGCTTCTGCCCTGGAGTCAGCTGACTGTGGACTGGAAACTCCGCACACTGTGAGAAAAATAAACCTCTGCTTCTTTCTGCTGGGTGTTGTATCTCAGACACAAGAAAGCAGCTAGACATGTGGGTCTGGAATTGGGATCTTTATGTCTGCCTACTAAATTAGGTCTGCTGTCCTCACCAGATGAGGTAGGTCCTCCTATAAGCCCACTACTATAGGAGACTGAGGCAGCAGGATTGGAAGTTTGAGCCCCGTCTGGGCAATTTAGTGACTCAGTGAATCCTGTCTTCTAATAAAAATAACAAGTAGTAAAGATGTAGCTCAGCGTAAAGGCCTTGGGTTCAATCCCCAGTACAAAAAAAAGAGAAAAAAACAAAGAAAAAAACCAGAGATTGTTATCTTTACACATGCTCCTTTTCTGTCTCTAGTTACTTTTTTCCTCTGAAGTTCTACTTTATCTTATAATTGTATAGCTGCTCTTACTTCTTAAAAAATCTGTATTTCCATGATGCAGTTTTTTCTGTCCTATACTTCGAACATACCTCTCAGTGGGTTTCTATTCCACTGCAGTTTTTACATGTCTTGCAAACAGCATATTTTAACATAGCTCCTTAGAAATGAGACATATCCAGTTTATTTAATTACTTGCAAAAATTATCACATGCTGGCATTTCTTAACTCAGCAGAGAGGACAGTGTTTCTAAAGGGCCTTTCCTGGGGTGTCACCTGAACTGGCGTCTCTGTCCAAGAGCTGCTCGAGCCTGCATTGGCCTCTGGGCTCCTCTAGGCCCTTCCTACGGTGTCCCAGGCTGGCTCCCCTCACTCTGACAGGAGCCAGGAGCTGGACACAGGTTCACCTGGACCTGGTGGCCCTCACGGACAGCGCTTCCCTCCTGCAGAAGGGTGCTCCCAGGGCTGAGAACCTTCTGGGCTCTGAGTCAGCACCCATATCCTCCAGCACCGGGGCTGTGCTTCTCCTAGGATTTGATACCTGTTCGTGGCTGCTGGTCTCTCCACCCATTTCCTCAGCATTTGCATATTTTAGGGCATAGCTCTCTCCTCTGGGGGGAGACTGAGGGATGGAGCACACTTTCCATCACAGACCTGGGAGGTGCTTCTCGTCCAGAAGTGGTGTCAGACCTGCCGTGACAGTGGCTTTGCCCCTTGTGGAGTGCAGGACCAGCTGGCTGTTTTCCACTTCCTTCGGCTAAGAGTGCAGGGAGTATGCCACACTCCTCCTTGGAGAAGCTCCCAATTGTGTCAGGACCTCAAGGTTCATGGGTTCCTGCTCTGTATTGATAAAGAAGCACGTGTAACTTGCTTTGGACTGAGGAGGTGCCTGGCCATCCTGCCTGCCGCTCTGTCACAGGTGCTATTACTGGTCACACTCAGTGGACCGACCAAACCGTCATTATGATCATCCACCTTCCCCAGAGACATTCTTTCCTGGGGTCACTCATGCATCAGTTAGGGTTCTCGAGCATTAGTTAGGGTTCTCTAGAGGGATGGACTCAATGTAAAGCGTATGTATAATTATACAAGGGATTTATCAGGATGACAAGATGAAAGAGTCTCAGTGGCTGTTTATGAGATCAGAGGCAAAGACTCCAAAATAGTTGCCTGTGCTCTGGAGAGCCAAGGGATCCACCACTGAAAATCAAGGCTTGGCGCTCTCTGTGGTCACAGTATGAGTCCACACTGGAAGGCTGAGGGGACTGCAGCGAAAGGCTGAAGAAACTGGAGATGAGTGTCCACAGGCAACAGTGAAGTCTGAGCTCTTCCGAAAAGACCACAGTTCTTTCTTTCCCTTTTTATTCCATCTAGGCTCTAAGCCTATTGGCTGATGCCCTCCACATCCGGGCCAGTCCTCTTCCCTCAGTTTGTGGCCTGCATGTCAATTATCCATGGACATGCTCAGAGTTTATTGGTTTGCCAGGTAGTTCCTGCTCGAGTCAGGTTGACAGTTAATAATCACACTGCTGAAATTCTGTTGGCCAATTTGGAACCATAGGAGACTGCAGCGGTCTATCCAGTTTAGACATCTGTTCTGCACATCTCCATTAAAGGTGTCATTAAGAATGCAAAAAATCCCTGCTTTGTGTTTTGCAGAAGCACTACCAGAAGGCACATCTAAAATCACAGGCCCGTGAACACAAAACACTGACGCGGACACTTGCACACCTAAAGTGGGGATCAAAGAATCTTGTGACAGACACCCTGGAGCATAAGCGGAAGCTGGCAAGAGCAGATAGGATGGGTGGATCTGCTAACAAGGCTGGAATATTTGAGGGCTGGTAGGACGCTGCTCTTGGTACGGGCAAAGTGGGTGTGGAGAGATTGTTCGATCTAGGCTGCCTGATCCTAGGTTTGGGGCCACGCCTGGTCCTAGACTATGTAAGTTTTCAAGATGAGATGGTTTATCACAGAGGAGGGGACACTCCATGGTCCTGGCTTCCAGAACACCTCTATAGTCTTCTCTCTGCCTGGGCCATTGAGGGTCTCAAGATGCTCAAGCCCCATCTTAATGACTGCAGGTGACCAACTGGCTGAAGGACCTTGTTCTTCCTCGTAAGACACAGAAGAGCCAGAGGCAGTCCTGGTTAGTGTCTCTGCAGCCTATAGGTTTGGGTCATGTCCAGAGTGGTCAGAAATTTTCCTGAAAAATATTGCAGGCCAAAGTAATGTCACTGGTCATCAAGTTTGTGGGTTTGGCAGCTGCCCAGTGGATCTAATCTGACCCAGCAGATCCCGGATTATTGAGTATGAGGCCTTCTACGAGCTTGGGATAGATGAGTGCTCGGCACTCAGGCTGACATGTGACTGCAGCCTTGACTCTGTCCCGGGATGCTCAGTGGCTGTCATAGGTCAGGAGCATCTTGGCTGCTCTGTTCAGAGTGCCCCACTGTGGAGGAGGTCATCTCAGTGCCAGCCTGGGATGGCACATGACAAGCAGCGCCATGCATGTCCTCAAAGGTAAGTGTGTGCTAAAGCAGACTCATAGTGGTGGCAGTGCCACAGTCAGCCTGAATGTCTGCTCTCTCCCAAAGCCTCTCATGGTGACATGGACCACATCACGGGTGGCTCCTGTGTCTGCCTCTAGCTGTGAGAGTCCCAGAAATGCCACTTGTCATTGCAAGGCATGGATAGAGCAGGACCCTCTATGAGTACGGGGGCAGCGGGGAGAACAGAAAACATGCTTTTAATCTACTTTGCCTGTTTCTAGCTCTTCCTTCTGCTCTGTACCGTTCTTTAAAAATTCCACTGGGTTACATTTGCAGTGCACGCAGTATAAATCCTCTCGGGAATGGGTACCTGTACATAAGACAGCTGGTTTCTTCTTCTTCTTTTTTAAAATCCCCTTCTCTCCCTTGCCTTCCTCCTCCTCTAATTCTACTATCACAGTTTTCATTGCTGTTGATATTACTAATCATGGCTCATGCTATGATGTACATGTTTACATTCATTGAGGGCATTAAACTCCTCTATGTGGCATATCTTTATTCTTATTTCCCCTTTCTCTCCTCTTCACCCCATACTGTTGTTCCCTTTCCCATTGCAAGAGAATCACCCCCTTCTCCCCTTCTACTCATTCTTTATTTTTCTCTTTTTTGTACTTTTACATCAAGGCAGTTGTTGACCCAATGCACCTTCAGTCAGTGATTCCTATTGGTTCTTATGCCTTTGGTTCTCTCTCCTGTTCTTCCTGGAGGTTACTTGAGCCACTTTAAAGAATCACATCTCGAAGCCTGTCACTTCAAGGTGTGGGAAGCCCTCACCTGTGTGTTCCTGGGCTTTGATGCTGCTTTGTGGGAAAAATGACTCCTAGGGATATAGCCAAAGCCACAGCACCTGGGCCCTGGGCCCCTTCAGGATGACAGAATCGCTGTAACCTCACGGAGACCCCTTCATCTTCCAGGAAGAGGGTTGGACAGAGCCTGGCAGTCCTGCAGGAGGTCTTGGGTGATGACCATCATCAGAAGGGACTGTCTGGGGCTGTGGAAGGACTGTCCCATGTCACAGAGGGCGTGCTAGAGGGAAGCCAGAGCTGCTTCAGCCTGCAGGAACAGGCCCCAAAGGGGTCTTGAAGTGCAGCAGCAGTGGTTCCCCAGTTCCTATGCTGGTGGAAACACCCAGAGATGTCAGTTCTGTCTTCTCACCCAGAATCATGCCCCTGCCGCTGTCCCTACAGTGAGTTGTTGGCATCCAGGTTACCTAACTGACATGGCAGAGAAGGGCGAGGCCCAGGCTCATGCTGAGAGGAGATGCTGGTCCTCTGCCCTGTGCTGGCCCCCAAGTGCTTGGGGCACTCACACCCTGGCTCACCAGCTCTGGGTGAGATCAGAACCTGCGCTGCTCTGTCGCGCGATGGCTGGCTACGGGTGAGTTGGTAGTAGCTGAGTGAGTGCTGAGCCCTCTGCTAGGCCAGAACTGGTGGAGGCCACACCCACGGATGTCTGCAGAGCTCTAAGGTCTGGTGTGTGGTTTCCAGGCCCCCTGACCTCTGCCTCCTCAGATACCATGGCTTGGGGAGACTGGACTGAATCTGTATCTATTTAAGCATGACTTGTAGTGTTGCCTGTAACAGATGGAACATAACTCACCTCACCATGAAGCCTTCAGGGTTAGGGAGGCGGCCGGGCCCAGCGAGGTGGAGGGAGTTAAGTTGCGAGGCTGGGGGTGGAAACCAGGCTGAGAGCGCTTTGGACAGGGGCTGCCCTTCCTTCAGGAGTCAGGGAGGCAGAGAACAGCCAGGTGGAGGGAGGACGGCGTGGACAGAGACAGCGACACTGTGCTGTGGGGAATCCAAGAAAGACAAGGAACACAGCATGGTGGGGACTTGATGGTGAGCACAGAGCAGCGAGGAGCAGAGCCAGGGGAGCCAGGGAGACTGTGGCCCCTGGGACAGTGCACTGCTCGGCTCAGGATCCCTGGCTTTACCTTCTACTGGCCACTCTCCAAGGTGTCTGGGGCAATCCACAAAGAACAGGTTTACAAAGCCTTGAAAATACCAAGGCAACCTACATCAGCAGCACTGTGCTGGTCACAGAATCTAGTGAAGCTTCAGGACCTGGCTGGGGCCCAGGCCTTGCAGAGGAGCTGTCTGCCCGCATCTGCTTCCAGGGTACCTGGGCCAGCTTGGCATGTTCCCTGTGGAGCTGTGGCATCAGGGATCACATTCTTCAGGGACAACACAGGGCTGGGACAGATAACCATGTGTCCCGCCAGCACCTCCATCCCCACACTTCCTCTAGAGTCCTCCCGGGAGGAAACGCTGCAATACCTATCAGTCACGGACAGTGCCCTTCCCTCACCCTCTCCTTCTGATTCCTTTTTATTTCCCAGTGGGAAGGTGATTTATTGACTACAGTAGCCAAAACTAGAAACTATCTAATACCACGTCTTTTAAGCCAGAACCAATGGACTCACCACCGCTCTGCTTAGAAAGCTGTCCACACCTAGACCCAGTTAGAGTGGTGTTGACAGCCCTGCATGAGTGAGAAAATGTTAGATTTAAAATGTGTGACTGAGTGACTTAATTCCTTGATGTGTCCTCTCTGGAGCGACTGCTGGGAAAACTGTGGGGCTCTGGGCAGTGATGGCAGAGGGGCGCCTGCCACTCAGGTTTACTGGACAGGAAACTGTGAGTCTATCTGCCACAAAACACAGGTTGTGAGGTCTCTGTCTCAGCCCCCCACTAGGAAGAGGAGGGGACCTGTGCTGGAACAGCTAGAGGAGGATGATCCTAGGTACACGGTGGCCTCTCAGCAACTCAGGGAGGGAACAAAGTTTCAGTGAGGTTGGATCTTTGACTCAGTCACACAGCAGTGGATTCTGGGTTTTCCCAACTCTGAATCCCATTCCCCAAATCAAGTTGTCCTCAGACAGATAAATGTGAGATCTCAGTTCCACAGAGGTGTGACCATTCCCTGTCCGCCTCTCTTGCACATCTAAGATGGATGGTGAACCAGCCTAGCTCACTGTGAAGTTTCTCAAAGCAAAGAGTTTTCCAAGAGCCAGAGCAATCAGAACTCTACCCATGTTAGGTGCCAGTTCAGATCATTTGGCAGGGACATTTATTCTCACTTGCTCCCAAAGAGGATTACCTGTTTCCCAGAGCTGCTGTAACAATAGCAAAGCAAGCTGCTTCTGACAACAGGAATTTGTTTTGCAGAGTTGTGAAGGCCAGGAGTCAGAAGCTGGCCAAGGTGATATCACAGACAGTTCCCTCCACGGCCTCTTCCTGCTCAGCGATGGTGGCCTCCCTTGCAGGCCCTGGCTTCTGTCAGTGGGTCTGTCTCCCTCTCATACACATGGTTTCTCCTCCTGTGTCTGTCGGTCTCTGAGTCTCTCCTTATGAGGACAGTGGTCATTGGCTTAGTAAGATCAGGATACATGTGTTATTCAGCATTATGCTACTATAATGAAAAAAGCAATTGATTTTTAAAGAGGAAAGGTTAATGGCTTATGGTTCTGGAGAGTCCAGTCCAAGACTAGTGGTTCCATTGCTTTGGGCCTTTGGTGCCAGCTCTGAATGGCATCAGTAGGAAGGTCTGTGAGAGCAAATGACTTAGGTCTCATGAGCTAGGAAGCAGAGAGTTCAGGGAGGTTCCACCATCCACTCAAGAGCATGCTCTCGGTGACCAAAGGACTTCTCGCCAGGCACATCCACAGGTTCCACCACTTCCAGTTGGCACAACTCGGGACCAAGCCTTGCACCCATGATCCTCTGGGGTGCTTTCCTCATCTACAGTACAGCAATGTGTAGTCTAGTGTGACCTCATTAACTAATTATACCTGCAAATACTCTGTTTCCAAATGATGTCATATCCTGAGGTTCTAGGTGGACATGAGTTTGGAGAGAAGTGTAATCAACTAACAAGAAGAGAAAAGAAGTCAAGGACCCCAGGTTAGCCTTTCATCCACCTTTTTGTCACAAGAGCACTCTTTCCCAAGGTTCTACCCTGCTGCCCAGTGCCACACCCTCCCGGCCCGCCAAAAATCTTGATTGGAGTTGGAAAGTGCCTTGAATTCACTCTTGTCCCACAGATCAAAGCACTCAGTAAGCCCATGTCCTTTGCAGCTGGACAGCAAGTACTGTGGATCCAGTGCTTCAGGACTCCCTCAGCTGGTAGAGGAGAAATGCCAAGAGACCTGGAGCCGCTCCTGTCAGGGAACTGTGGGGGTCACCACCTGAGAATGTAACCAGGGACTGTCACCTTGGAGAAGGAATTTCAGTTCAGGAATCTCAGCTTCCTCATTATTTGGATGGAGAATGTTATTGAGAGAATTAAATTAGGTGATAACCTAAGGTTTCTGAAGGAGTAGCGATACACTGAAAGAAAGAGAGACTCCAGGGAGGTCAGCACAGACTCCCTGATGGTCCACTGAGAGGGTGGGACCTGGATAAAGGGAAGTGGGAACGTCCTTTACATTCAACTTGTTCGGAAACATGGTGGCATCTTCTACCTGATGGATCAAGGAGGCCCATTTTGCCTTGCAAAGGACTGAACTGCTTGGAAGGCTGAATAACTCTGTTCTGACCACCAGTACCACTGCCCTGGTCCAGCTACCCATGAAGTCTCTCTCCTTGGCTGGAGAAGAACAAAGTTAAATGAGTAGCTGAGAGAGTGCTGAGAGAAGAAACAAAAGGAGGCAGTTCACTGAAACCAGTAAGTAAAACACTGTGGTTGCCTTAATAAAAATAAAATATAAAGCAAAAACAACCACTGTGTATGTCTGTGTCTATGCCAAAAGGCAGCATTAGCTAGTTAAATATAAGAAGATGTCACTGATGATGGTATGGTACATGCCACCGATTTTGACAAATCTAGTGGAAAACTTCTACACAGAAGACTCTAAAACATTATTGAGACAAATTTATAAAATTTAAATAGAGTGGCATGCTCTGTCCATGGACTAGAAGACATAAGCCTCCTTTAAATTGGCCCATAGTTTTAATGCAATTTCGAGGAAAACCAAGAAAATTTTTTCTATGTGTATGTGTAAATTCACAAGCTGAAATAAAAATTTGTATGACAGTAAAAAGGATTGATAATATATTTTCATTAATGTTAGTAGGAATGAAATATAAGGAGTTGCTTGGGTTGGTACCATGTTTTATAATGCTTATAAGAATTTATGATTTTAGGAAGGGTTACCTAGAGGTAAAGAATAAATGAATGGAAAAAAATAGAGTCTTATCTATGTGGGGATATCGGGTTTATGATAAAAGTAGCAGAACAAATTCTTTTAATTAAATGGTGTTGGATCAGCTCAAAGTCTCTATTAGGGAAAATGATTGCTAAAATTCTTTCTCAGAAGAATTATGATTCTCAGTGTAAAACCTAAAGTGATCAAGTTTTTAGGAAATCATGCAGGAGGATATTAGCTAGGCGTGGTGGCACACGCCTGTGATCCCAGAATTTGGGAGGCTGACACAAGAGGATTGTCACAAATTCCAGGCTGACCTGGGTTCCATAGTGAGACTCTGTCTCACAAATCCTAAGTGATAATAATAACAACAACAACAACAAAAAGGGGACATTAAATGATTTGGGAAAGGCAAACATGATTGAAGTGAGAGGTATGAAGCACCCATCACAACATAAAGGATTGATAATGTAACTTTGGCAGATGTAAGAGTGTCTGCTCACGTGAAATATATCATTCAGTGAAAAGCCATGTCATAAATTGGGAAAATAGTTGTAGCACAAAAACAATACCTAGATGAACATCAGTCCAGAGTATACAAATAACTCCTACAAATTCATAAGGGAAAGTATACACACACTAAAGAATTGTCCAAAGGCCTGAACAGAGATTTTTTGGGGGGGGAAGGTAAAATGACAAATAAAAAACTTTCAAGAGCATTTGTCACAGCAAAACAAGACCCAGTGCTGACCAGGAAACCAGGTGACCTGACAGCTTTAAATGGGTGCTGCCCCTTTATAAATCTGTGAGCAGTTTCCACACAATGGTCTCTGCAAAGAAGCCCGAAGGAAACGACATACATACGTCACATGCACCAACAGGAATGTGCCTCAAGAAAGCAGCCTGAAGTAGGGGTCTCTGAAGCCACACGGCTCTCCTGCTGAGCGGGAAGCCAGCGCTGCCCCCAGCTTCGAGGTCTGCCTTGGTAAAAAGGGAAAGGGACATCCAGAAAGCACACACAGGCCCAGTGGCAGCTGCCATGGGGAAAGAGGAGAGGGCAGGGCAGAGGCGGGAACACAGCTAAAGGAGACCTCTTCATCGGAACGTTTGCTCTCCTTAAGAAGACAAGAACTAGAAAACTTGTCCTCATCCTGGGTGGTGGGAATGTTTCTCTGCTTTTTTATCTTTAGGACTTTTCTCTACCTTGAACCCCCCGGGCCGTTTCCCCTCCTCCTTGGCCTCCTTCACCCACATTGGACACCCCCGACTTGCTCTCTCCCTGTGTGTCCTCTGCTGCTCCTTCCTGGCCCACCCTGGCCTAGGTGCAGCCCTGTGAGGAGCACTGGGCCAGAAGTTCCATATTGAGTCCCCTTCCTGGCCTGGCCTGCGCTTTAGTAGTTTCTTGTCCCTGCTGACTCTGGTGTTCTGACTCCTCACACCTTGGAAATGTGTCAGGTCAACTAAGCAGTGTCCTCAGAACTGGAATTCAGCCTCCACCCACCTGGAGCCCAAAGGTAATGTCGCTCATGGGGTTTGGCACATGTCCTAGGCCTCTGAGATCTCCTGGTCTCACCCTTGGGGAAGCAGGGGGTGGTGGGCAGGAGGAGGCCTAGCCTTGGACACAGATGGGAAAGCAGATCACAGTGGTTGCATCATGAGAGGACTCAGCAGGGACACCTGCTGCAGTTCTGCCTCTCTGGACCCACACAGCAAGGCGAGGCTCTGGTGGCACCTGCAGCCTGCTCAGGACAGGCAGGTTTCCCGAGCGCAGGGCAGCTCTTTATAAATCAGCACTCACAGCTGGATGTCTCTGTTCTCCTCCATGTCAGAGGCCAGCGGACAGCTGAGGGTGAAGGCCAAGAGACCCAGAGGGCCCCTGGCCTTGGAGATGCCAGTTGGGTACATGGGACAGCACCAGGGCATCATTATCTCAGAATCTACTGATACAAATGTTGATTTCTCTGAAGGTGCCATCTAGGACATTCATACCACCTGACCAGACATCTGGGTGCAACACCCAGCCAAGGCAGCCCATGAGTGGAGCCATTGCAGGTTCCCTCTCGTGGGCTCCAGAGTTGTACCAGGAGCCTGTCTACCCAGTATCTGCCCCAAGGTCTTCCTGGGAGTTGCGTAGGAGGAGGCAGGCCGCCAGCTCTCTCCTGCTCTGGTCCTGAGCCACAGGACCCCAGGGCACAGCAGAGGGTGCTGGTGTCTGGACTCTGCACTTTGGCAAGACCTGCTGCTTGGGGAGGCACAGCTCGGACCCCAGTGTTTAGGAGAAATCTGTGGCATCCATGAGGTAGGGCTTTGTTGGTAAAACTGGAGCCCCGCTTCCCCCAAATCCTCATGAAAGTGGATCACTCAGGCTTGAGCCTCTTCCTGTCTCATCCTTCTTTTTCTTCCCCAGAAAGGGGAAGCTGGCTCCGCCTCAAGAAGCCTCACATTTATAATATTAACTCATGCTTTCTTCATGTCTTTGTCCCAGGTGTCCCTGGCTCTCCATAAGCCAGGCCCACAGGACTGATTGGACCAGTCTCACAGCTCAGTGTGGTGGTGGGGCTGCTTTCAGCTGATACATGGTAGAGTCCATGGTGGGCCACTCTACAAGGAGAGAAAGAAAGAGATGTTGTTGTCAGTAGAGATGCTGGTGGTTCTTCCATCTAACAGGTTGTGTTGTGAATTCTGCATGTGCAAAAACAGGTGTGTGCACACGTGAGTTTGCATGTATGTGTGGTGCTGAGTATGAAACCGAGGGTTTTGCAACGCTGAGCACACACTCAGTACATGCAAAGTACATGCTAGGTGCATGCCTATCACACACTAAACACATGTGAGGCCCATGCTGCTCCTGAGCTGCAGCCTGGTCCCTCTCATGAATCCCAAGGGCTGCCCCCAGCTGGCCTGGAGTGGGCTGTGAAGGGTACGGGCCACACATGGTGAGGTTGCTTTGGAGGGAAATGCTCTTTGCCCCAGTGTACTCCACCCACCCAGACCCACTGTGTAGAGGGGAGGAGAAGGCAGGGCCAGGACGCTGCTGGTCTCTGGATGTCCTGGCTGCAGGCAGACCCTAGGTTCATCCCTATGGGGAGGACCAGGGCTGGCTGTCAGGCAGATGAGACCTACAGAATCCTGACTCCAGCTTCTCCAGAATCTCCAAGCTGCAACTTTAGTCCCGATTTAGCTGTAGGTGTCATTGCTTAAAGGGACCCAAACCTATGAAGGTACAGAAAAACTGTGCAACTGTGGGGGCATGAGGAGGCAGGGCTGAAAGGGAGGGGTCAGGGCCAGAGTCTGCAGCAAGATCTGTGGACCAGTCTATACCGGTGGGGAGAAGGAGCCGTCACACACTCTACCCAGGTTGGGGATGCAGGAAGCTGGGGGCTGGCAGATGCCCCAGGCGACAGACAGGATGCAGTTCTGCTCAGTTCCTTGCTTAGCAAGGTGCAGGGGGAAGTCATAGAATGGGGTGCCGCAACCCAATGCAGCTCCTGAGGTTCTTGGGGTCAAGGACCACGAGAGGATCAGAAAAATAAAAGACAAAGCTGGGGTCAGGTGGAGCCCTCATCCTCCTGAGGGGAGGAAAGGAACTGCTCAACCAGTGCAGCATGTTTATGTGTACCCTCCAAAGAAGACTGTCAATTTCAACCCCACTGCCTGGCAACTGGTTTACCTGGCAGGCCTGGGCCCCTCGCCTTCTTGGTGCCGGAACAACTTGTTTACATAGCTTGTTTCGACCTCCCTGTTTTTTCTGGGCTGGTCTTGCTTTAGTCCCACACATGTGATCCATCTCCAGCTTCAGTGGCTCTCTACGATGAGGACATTCCCGCTGCAAAGGGACACAGGCAGGAGGACCTGCCAGGCAGGACCACAGCCCGGGTGGCCAGCAAGGCCGAGTGGCTCTGTGTCCCAGGGACAGGACGGCCTGAGGCCCAAGGTGGTCACAGGTGCTCCATCCACAAGGCCAGATAGCAGAGGGGCAGCAAGATGCCAACCAGGCCCTGGCCAGGAGCTACAGGGACCGTCCACCCCTGCTCCCTGACTGCGGCATGTGTGGAGCAAGGCTCTCCTCTCTCACTAGGTTCATCACTGGGCCTAGGCTGAGGCTGGGCTGGCAAAAGACAGAGCCACAGAGAAAAGAATAGGAATGGATTTGATAAAAATATAATTCCCACATGGCGCCTCCTGCAGTAAAAATGCCTGGGGACAGGTGAGCTCAGGCAGGTTGTCTGTTTACTTTTATTTTTAAAAAAATTTTTTTTATTATTTTGAAAGCAGTGAAATACAACAGAACAAGACAGAACAAAGCCAAATGAGACAGTGCAGTGAAATTGGTACTGCACTGTCTCATTTGGCTTTGTTCACAACACGTTACGGAAGTTCGGAAGTTCACAACACGTTCACGGAAGTTCACAACACGTACGGAAGTTCACAACACGTTACTGGGATAACAGTAATAGGTGCCATAGTATAACTCGTTTTCTTCACAATAGTTGTTCTTTCAATCAGGTATAGCAAAATCAAACCAAATACAGAACATTATAGAACTTATCAAAACAGAGTATTGAATATAGCAATACCATAAATCAGAACAAAGCAAAACAGTGATAACAGTATTTACCTTCAAAGAGATGGGAGAAGGAAATCCCCCCTATTTGCTATATTGCGTATGGTCAACCTCCCAAGAGATGCTCAGACCTCTGGCTCCCATCTGCTAATGGGGGGGGGGATGTTTGATTCTCAGCCCGCACACAGGTGGGCTCACGGCTGCTTACCAGGGAGGCGAGCAGGTTGCTTGGTTTCCCCTACTTTTATTTTTCTTTTTTGTTTTGTGACACGAGATCTCACTCTACAGCCCAAACTGGCCTTGAACTTGCCGCCCTCCTGCCTCAGGCTCCTGAGTGCTGGGATTATAGGCCTCACCACAGTGCCTGGTTTTCACGTACTTTTAGAGTTGCTATTGGTGAAGAGCTGGTGGCCGTGGATGCCCAGGACTGGTGGTGTGTGATCCACTGTGATAAACTTGGGGGCCTGGCAGACCCTGTTTGTCTGGACTATTCATGTGTCTTCAGAGATAAGGACATCCCCTCAGTGCGGGTGTAAGGATGAGGGCTAGAACTGATTTCCAGGGAAGGGAACTGAAGGAAAGAGTGGCTTGTTGGGTTTGGGTAAGGGCTGCCTAGGGGCCGGGGTGTCAGAAGCGTGGTCTGCAGCCCTTGGTGCTGTGGGTGGTGGAGAACCCTGAAGGGGTGCTGACTGGCTAGGAGAAGGAGGCCGCCGGGGGTGCCCTTGGGGGAATGGGGGCCCTGTCCCTCTCTCCATCACTTCCCAGGTGCCAAAAGGGAGGCAGCTTCCTGGGCCCCTGCCCTGGCCACAACAGCTGCCTCGTCACAACCCTGAAGCTAGACAGGAAGACCATGGGATGATGACGCTGAGCTGAGAGCCCGAATGGTGGATTGTCCTGGGCGTCGCTCACACGGAAGGAGCTGACGGCCATGCTGGTATCCCTGTGTCTCTCCCCAAAGCCACTGAATTGGGTTTGGGGCAGCAAGACACCATCCGTAACCCTGATGCCTAAATTCCCCTTGCATATAAACTCCTCCACTCTCTTCCATGGCGCACACGGGAACATCAGGCTAGCAGATTCCTCTGAAGGTTGTACACATGATCGAGTCACCTCTGGGGCCCTTTGTGGAGAATAATCTCAAAGTTTCTTGAGGGAGAGAACAGGAAGGAGGGATTCTCAAGGTTAAAAGTCGATGCAGACCTTTAGACCAAAGGAAAAGAATCGCGGACACGGAAACCCAGCCGTACAGCCAAAGTCCCCCGACTCTGGACAAAGGAGCTAAAATCACACACTGAGGAAGATCCGGTCTCTTTCACACATGGTGCTGGGAAAACTGGAGCTCCACTGTAGAGGACTGAAACTAGATCCCTCTCTCTCACCCTGCATAGAAATCAGTTCAAAATGCATCAAAGACCTGGATATGAGACCTGAAACTTTCAAACTACTAAAAGACAACAGAGAGGAAACAAGCCGAAGTCACAGGCACAGGCAGAGGCCTCATGAATAGGACTCTAACGGCACAGGAATAATAGCAAGAATCAACACGTGGGGCTGCGGTGAATTGAAAGGTTCCCGCACAGCCAAGGAAACACCTAGCAGAGTGAAGAGACGACCTCAGAGCGGGAGGAAGCGCCAGCTGTGCCTCCGACGGAGGGTGATGTCTGGAGGCCGTTATCAGGGGAGAGGAAGGGAAGAAGAGGGAGGGGGATAAAGGGACATGAATGTGATCCAAATGCATCCTACACATTGAAGCCCCCCGGAGAGCGTGAGGTTAGTGGGAGGGGCTGGGATGGGAGGGGGGAGTGATTAAAGCATGTAACATGCGTGTGTAAACCTGCCAAATGAATCCCGTCAATCTGTGCGACCACTGTGCACTGATAAGAAAGTAGGTACCCATCCTGTACTTTAAACACTGCTCAGTGTGGCAAAGAGGCCTCTGCAGCCAGCTGGCCACCTAGGAGGGGCTTTGCAGCTCAGGATCACCTGCAGCTAAACCAGTCCCCTTGTACCAGGGAGCACACAGGGAGGAGGACTCGGGGCTGTCCCCTCGAAGGACATTGTCCCCATGGCCTGAAGGCTTCCTTCCGGCCCCGCCACCTCCCAGAGGACAGGTGGGGGACACACGAGGAGGAGCCACACGAGAAGATCCTTTAACACAGGCCTTGGGGACGTTATAGATATGACCTGCAGCAGCTCTGATGGCCTGGGTGTGGCACGGATCTGCCAGACCTGTCCATTCTGAGATATGGTCACTCACTCCTCACCATGGAGGTGTCCAAAGGTGTCACAGCATCACAGTGCAGTGAAAGCTAGATGCAGAAATAACCCAAGCTGCTGGGAATAGCATCCCAGCAAGGCGCCCTGCTTGGTGTCCTTCCCAGGGCTCAGGGACAGTGAGGGTCACCTTACATGGGATCTGGAAGACAAACGCTGCTGCCAGGACCCAGCACAGGGCCAGGCACACAGTTGGCCATGTGCACATGTGATGTCAGTGACCTCAAACCTGGCTGTGTGCGTCGAGTGGGAGAAACAGAAGTGAGGAAGCCCCCAGCTTCCAGTGAGGCTCCATCCTGCAGAGTGGAAAGTGCCCTGCACACCCTGAGCTATGCACACCCCAGCACTCTTGACCTGTGAAGCTCCAGAGGCCTGGGTAGGAGCCTTCCCCTTAGGTGAACCTCTAGGGGGCCTGTGGGTGGTCTCTGGTCACACAGACTGGGGGGGCAGCAGGACTGATGGTTGCTCCTCCAGCGCACTGTAGAGCAGTTGCCTTCCTGTGCCCATGCAGGAGCCACCACCCCCTGGTAGCCCCAGAAGGGATCAAAGTTCAGTGTCCCCAGTACCCAATGTTTTTTCACCACAGTGAAAATGACCTTACTGGTCACACAGAGCTGCACACAGGTGGTCAAGACCAAATGAGGCTGGAGGAAGACAGTACCCTGAGTGAGCTTTATAGGAAGTGATTCCCAGGAGGCTGAGCTTGCTGTAAGCCAGGTTCCAGGTGTCATGTGTAGAGATGGGGTCCTCGCACAAAGAGGGAACAGTTCCCCAGAACCTTGTCACACCCCTTCCTCTTCCTGTCTGTGTTCCTCTCCTTGTATGTCCCTCGATGCCCAGTGGTCAGCTCTGGTAAGTAAAAGGGGTCTTCAGGCTGGTGGTAGCAATAGAAGGCTACGCTGGCAGGGATGGAGGTGACAGGGTGTGTCTGGGGGGCAGTGTCCTCAGAGCCAGGGACCTGGTGGAAGGAGGAAGAAAGCGCTGTGGGGACCTGGGCGTGGCTGAACCCTTCTCCTCTCCCCAGCTTCTTGGGAGTTCAGGAGGGTCAACCCTGTCGTGGCCCGTACAGCCCAGCTATAGGGGGCTCAGTGGGCACTGGGGACCCTGGCTGGGCCCGTGTCTTCTCCCAGTTTCCTGTTAGAGAAAAATCACAGCTCATTTTCTGCCATTATTTAATTTTTGCCAATGGAGAATTATTGTTTTGTAACAGAAAACCCATCTTGAAAACAGAAGGCCATGCGGTAAATACAACGTTGGCTCTTATTCCCAAAGATTGTTGGTATCCGGGACCTGTGCAAAACAAATACTAAAAGCGAGATAGTTCAAGCGAATGCTGGGGGTGAACAGGACCCTGGTTCTCCGGGGATCCTGAGGCAAAGCTGCGGCCAAAAGCACCGCTAGTGCGGATTCGCTGGACCAACGGGGTTAATCCTCAAAGCCAGAGCACTGCGGGCTGGTGGGGACTGGCATATCTGGACCAGAATTTACCATCAGTGCCCATCACTGAGTAGCTCAGGGCTCAGACACCAACCAGGAACTCTGCTGTCACCACCTCCTGTCTCATATGGGGACCCCCACTGAGACCCGGGCCCAGAGGAGGTGGGCAGAGGTCAAGGTGGGGCTCAGGTCCCCTCCAGAGCTTGTCTCTCTGTCTCTTCTCTGTCTCTTTGTCTCTCCTTTGTCTCTCTTTCTCCCGGTGCCTCTTGGGACAGAGCCTGGAAGAACTGGAACTCACATACCTGCCACAGAGCCGCTGCTTCCGGGATGGACCTCCAAGGTCCAGCGCTTGTCAGAGGCACCTCAGCACTGGCGGTGGCCTTCCTGTTTACACAGCCTCCTCCTGCCCGGGGCCTCAGCTGAGCCCATCCAGCTGTGGCCTTGGCCAGTGCCTTGTGCCACATCCACGCGTCCCCTGCCTCTTACCTTTGCCCATGATCTGTGGGCCCCAGCTGCTGGTGCACAGCTCGCTGCCCGCCCCTGCTACTTTCCTCAGGGCCCACGTGGGCCTGGCATCTGCTTGAGTCTCAGACAGGAAGAGACCCTTCCCCAGTGAGCAACAGTGCATGGTGCAAATGGCCTGTGGCAACCCCAGCCTCCCACATGGAGGCCCTGGGGACTCAGCGACCTCCAGATGGACACTTGTACCAAACTGTCTACCAGCCTCCTGGGGACCTTGGAACAGGAAGGAGTCACAGGTTGTGAAAGGTGGCTCATGCTTTTGAGCAGTGGGACAAAATCTGACTGACTGTACCCAGTGTGTCTACTCTGTCCACTGCTGTCGCAGGCACTTTCTCATCCCCGAGATACCCACAACTCAAAGGAGGAGGGGTCCGTGGTAAGGCAGCTCCATGGCAGGGCGGCCTGGCACAGGGGCCTGGCACAGTGCACGGCAGAGGACCACTGTTTGCAATAGCACCAGGAAGCAGAGAGAGAAGTGGGGAGCCTAGGAGGGAGGCAAACCCTTCCAGGGCTCCCCTGAGTGGCCTGCCTCTGCCGACCAGGTCCCATCTGCTAATAGCAAGCCGTGTGGCCCCATGATCCAGTCACCAGCCACAGGGTCCTCAAGGCTTTGGGCTACATCTGGGTATCACCCATAATGGTGCCCTCTGCCCGGCCAGCATTTGGCACCCATCTTAGTGACTTGTGAATGTTCATAGTGTCCCAGTGCTTGTGCTCAAGTCACTACGTGTGACCGCCTGTGCCATGTCCTCACGTCTGCATCACTCACCCCACCTTGTCTTGTCACGTAGCTGTGTCCTCTCGGGTCACAGCACCATCTGCCACACTGGAAGGGGCCGCACTCACCCAGCCAGCGTCTCAGCGCTATTCCGTGGCTGTGTTACAGCTGTGATGCTCTCCTGAGCCTCAAGTGTAAATCTAACCTTGACTTCATGTAAGAGAAAGCATGGGGTTCAGGGCTGGGCTTCCAGAGTCCACAGGGCCAGGAGATGCCCCCTGCAAAGGCTGCTACTGTCCCTGTCGTATCTGGTCACACCGTGCTCAGTGCCTGCTCTCCACGCAAACAGCACGCACAGCAACCATGGTGAGAAACGTGGCCCAGTTTGCGCCCTTAGGGTGTCCAACATCTTCACCCATCAACACGGTTCTCCCCCAGGGAAGGTTGGGGGACAAGGCTGGTGCTCAGAGGCTCAGCACCCTGCCCCAGGTCAGCAGGCTAAGTGTGCACAGTGGCTGGGGTCTGCCAGGTGCCCCCAAGCGCTAGGCATCCTCCCTCCCCCTGCACCTGGTCATACGCTTCCCTTGTAAGGGCTGCCCTGAAGTGTGACGAGAGAGGCTTGCTCCGGGGCAGGGTGCTCAGAAGGTGACACAGTTGGTGTCCATAAGGGTGGCAGAGCAGAAGAGCCCAGGGTAGAAATATCTCAAACTTACCCTTCCCACTGATCCTGTCCCCAGATGGTGGCTCTGGGGCAGAGGTCAAGGAGGAGGGACAGAGGTGTCCATTGTGGCCCCCTTGTGCCACTCCATGAAGCAGCTGCCTTTGGCATCTGTGTCCTCACCCACTCACCAAAGCCCTGGCCTTATGGGGCTGTCCGTACCATCCATGTCACCCTGGAGACTGCACCGCAAGCTGAGCCAGGGGAGGGCCCTGGGGACTCAAGGGGTAGGGCCAGGACCTGCTGGATATAGACACACAGACTCACACACACAGATAGACGCAGTGGTGGATTAACTAATGGTCACCTTGTAACACCGAGCTGACCTGAGTCAGCATGGTGCTGGGTGCGGAAGGCCCAGCTGAGGATCGCAGTAACAGCACACAAGGAGAGCTGGAGAGGAAGATGGTGCGCTGTGGATCCTCCTGGAGAAGTTTGCTTCACGGGTTTTCCTGATAGGAACTCCGCTGTTTTCATCATCAGAGAAGCTCGGGTCCTCACTGTCACTGAGGATGGCTGCGGTTCTCTTCAGGGGAGCTCTGGTCCTTACTTTGAGCATCGCTCCCTGGCTCCAGTGCAGATCCCTCAGCCTGCTGCCACTGGCTTTGTAGCTTCCACCGCTGACAGTGCAGCTCCTTGATACCGACTTGCAGGAGACATATTTTAGTGGGCCTTAGGCCTCCAGCTGGACTCGTAGAGGATTCTGCAATGGGATCCAGGCCCTCAGCTGGATTTTTTGGGTCTCTGGTATGTGGACAGATCTCTTGCATTTTTGTGCATTTGACTTTTTGGATGACTATTATAAAATAATCCTATAAATTATGTGTTCTGAATTAAACATATTCCCTCTCAAATCCTGACCACAACAGACACACAAACTGACACATGGATATATGCACAGACACACACAGATGGACTTGTGCAAAAACACACTGGCAGCTCACACAGAGATACACTAACATAGACACACAGACCGACATGCTGACACACACAGAGTGCACACAGAGGTGCACAGAGACACATGGACACACACATTCACACAGGCAGTTCACAAGAACACAAGCTAGATGTGATCATTGTGAAGGTTTACGGGGCTTTGGGAGTTCTTAGAGTTTAGCTTTGCTTTTCTAAGGCCGTGTGTGCATGTGTGGGTGTGTGCATGCATGCGTGTGTGTGTGTGTGTGTGTTGTGCATGTACACGCATGCAGGGGGGCTCCAGGTGTAGGGTGGAACTGGATGAGCCCCTGATGGGTCACTGGGTGGAGGCAGGGCATGGGTGGGACCCAGATTCCTGCTGCTCCCGTGAAACCTGTGTGTGCAGCGGGGCTGCATCAGCAAGTGTGTGACCCCAGTGTCATGGGGTAAAGACAGGTGCAGGACACAGGGGGTCCCCAAAGGTGGGACTCCTACTGGGGCTGCAGGCATAAGGGAGGGGGATTGGCTTTCTCCACGCTGGCTAGGACAGCACCCGTCTCTGCCTCTCTGCATTCTCTCTCTCTCTGCCCCTGCTGCAGGCCTGGAGCAGGGTCCTCCCTGCAGCCACCTGTGGCCCTCACCACAGCCTTCCATCTGCGCAGGTCTGAGTAGAAACAGCCACAATGCATGGCCCTCCTGGGGAGGAGGACAGGGCCATTGAGACCTGGTGCAGGTCTGGCATCTGGAGGTACCAGGAAGGCTTCGACCCTGAAAGCAGTGCCCCTGGGTCTCACATTGCCTGGATAGCAAAGCCATTGCTGAAGAGAGGGCACCAAGATTGAGGAGGACATGTACAGGGCCCGCTTAGCCTCCAGTGGGTGACCCCTACCCTTGGGGTGTGGGATACCCTCAGGGTTTTGAGGTGCTCAGTGCAATCCTGAATCTGGGACACACAGCTGCTGTAGGTAGGTACTGTGTCACATCCCAAACTGAGCTGGACCTGTGACAGGCAGAGTCGTGGACCTGGCCACTTCCCTCTGGCACATCCGAGGTGCCAGCCTCCTCTTGCGGCGCCATGGGGCGCTTCCTTGAGTACAGCACTGGGTATGGGACTCTGGATAGCTAGACCACACGGTGACTTGTGGGCAGTCAGCGTATGACCACGTGGGTGCAGGACAAGGCCTGGCCTCAGCCAGATGCGAGCAAGGAGTCCTGGGTGGGCTCTGAGCTTCCCGAGCTTGGGCAGCAGCTGCCAGCACCCAGGCCACTTGCGGAGCCTCCCGAACACTGCCAACTGTGCCACCTCGAGGCCTTGACTTGCAGCCCTGTGGCCGTGGCTGTGGCTGGGACCCGGAGCATACCATGGGCCTGGTCACTACATGCTGCCTGGCAGGCTGGGGGACATTGGGAGGTGGGGCCTAGCAGCCTCTGGGGGTATCACCTGTGAAGGCAGTGATCACAGCCCAGTCTGCCTGCTGGGAGGGACTGGCTGGTCTGCATTACCGATTTTTTAATCAAATGAATGTGATGTCTTAATGTCCTGCTTTCCCTGTGAGTGTAACCACAGGAAGTCTTCAGAGTATTGTCCCTTGTCACAAACCCATGTGAGCATCATCTGAGTGTAAGATGAACTCCTTGGGGAACTCAGGGTCCCTACTAGACCCAGGTGCCCTCTCCTAAATATGGAGCCTGAGGTCCACGGCCTTTCTGCTTGGGACAGTGCATTGGGCTGTGACCGTGGTGGTGGAGGACGCTCGGACATGGCCGAGGGCAGGAGACTGCAGAGCGCTGGCGTGGGCCGGCTGCAGCAGGTGAGGTCTGGGTGAGGTCACAGGGAGATACGCTTCAGACCCCTGGGTAGAAGGAGGCCGAGCTGCAGGCAGGCAAGCAGGGGAGGACACAGAGGCAGGAGAGGACAGTCTTCCATAGCTTCTCCAGCCTGACCCAGCCTCCTAGGATGCCCGTCTCTGCTGGTGTGATGGGAACATGGCTTGTCATCTCCGAAACTCCCGTGTAAGGTGACTGCTTGGGGCTGCATTTGGAGGTGGCTGGAAGAGACAGAAGAGCTCAGGAGGGGTCCAGGCCTTTCCCGGGCCAGAGCTGGAATTCCGTGTCTCTTCCTCACACCCCCACTTGCCCACCATCCCCTCCACCCAGCCGTGACACGGCAGGAGGCCCTGGCCAGGGGAGGCTGCTGACCTTGGACTCTTGGTCCCCTCCCTGTAAACCGAACAAGTTTCTTTGCTTTATAAATCTCCCAGGCATAGCCATTCTCTTTTAGCAACAGAAAGCACAGGGAAGCCTCTGTCTCATTCTGTTTCACTCTGATGCCGAATGGTGCAGAGATGTGAAGAAGGAACATTTTGGTACTGGGAACTCTGAGCCGGCTCTGCTCTGTCCTGATTCCTGTGAAAAAGCTCACTGGAGCAGGGAAGAGGAAATCAGTGTACTTCTATCCTTCATGGGACGTTTTTTGCTGACCCTCAGCAAACTCTGGGTGGCAGCAGGCTGAGAGCGGGCATGCAGGGACCCTGGGGAGGGCTGTTTGTCTTGCTCAACTTGGGTTTCTTTTTTGGGGGGGGGGGTTAGGAGTCCATCTGGCAGGCCGAGAGGGACCCTTTTCTGTTAGGCAAGGCATGCAGCGGTGCTGGGTCCTGCTGGACAGCTGGTGGGATGAATTTGCTGAGGCGGGAACGATGGTTGGTGAAGGTCGGAATCTGAGAATCTGATTTCCCCAGAACATATGTGCTCAAAACTGCAAGATCAGTGGTTTGCAAACCATCAGCAAAACTTAAGAATGAGTGAAATACCAAGGGAAGATTTGCTGTTCATGGGTAGGAAAAATGGAAGAAAAATGATTTCCAACCCTCTCCCTGGCAGCAGATTTATACCTGGGACTTCTCCTGAATGCTACAGGGACAAATGGCCCTGAGAAGCCCTGGGTCTCAGTCTGGAAGCACAGTCACCTCTTGCTCTGGCACATAAGTCCCAGAGCGTATGCAGCGGTGATCTATACAACCCTGGGCTGTTCCTTCCAATAGTTTGTGTTAAGATGTCTTGCAAGGAGTTCCCACTGGGTTAGGATGGAGTCTTAGGACCTGAAAATTGCTGTGATACTGGGCAAGCGGGTAACTCAGGTAGAGAGATTTAGGCCAAGGAGTGCAAGGCCCAAAGCCTGGGGTGGGCAGGGCATCTTGGCAGGGGCTGAGTGAGAGGACCTGTATCTAGACAGGGTCTCCCTGCAGAAAGGGGCAGCAAGGGCAGCAGAGGAACTCGGGAAGGACGCACAGTTTGCAGGCTTCCGAGGACAGAGCCAAGGCATGGACCCCGTCTCAGCAAGGTGCTCCCCAGCCACAACAGATTACCCAGCCTCACAGCCCCAGCACGCCCGAGAGCCAGCCATGATAGGTGTGGAAGCAGGTGCACAGAGTGACCAGCAGCTGGGCCTGTGAGTGACCCCCCTCCTCCAGGGGGCAGCTTTCATGCCGTCGCACGTCTGGGGTAGCCCCCCTGCCTCCTGGAAGTCTTTTATTGCTAGTGCCCCCTTTTATGGGTCCCTGCTCTGGCACCTGGAAAGAGCTCACCCTTCCTGCTTCCACTTCTGGGAACATTTCTGTCACCTGCAGCCACTCGCGGCTCCTGACCCAGATCCTGGGTGTCTGTGCCTTGGACCCACAGGAAGCAGGAGCTGACTGGTAACACTGAGTGGGACTCAGGGTCCCACTGCTGCCACACATGGCTCAGAAACGTGGCTTACTTTTCCCAATCAGCAGGACAGGAGCACCATCTGTGGTGCAGAGCCAGCACGTGCCAGATGCCTGGGACTCAGGCACGCAGGGACTGCCATGTTGGTGTCCTGCCTATGCCAGATCCCATCCTGCCCCTCTCCCTGCACCAAGGCCAAGGATGAGGAGCCCAGGGCTGGGCTAATTCTTGGGACTCCTGTGAGAGTTGAAGAGTCTGCATTGACCCATGTCCTTTTCTCCTTCCAAGCCTATGGACTGCAGTCTGCCCTCCTCTTGCCTCCTGGTCTTTTTTCCAGCTTCAAGAGAGTGGGAGGGGCCACGTTCTAGGAGTCTGATGCCCCAGAGGAAGCCTAGGTTGAGGGGAGAGGAAGGGGAAAGGGGGCTGGGGAATGGCCCATTTTTCCAGGAAGGAGAGGGCAGGGGGAGGAGTTTGGAGGCAGGATTGTCACTCCCCCAGGCATGGGCTCTGCAACCCATAAGCTTGTTCCCTCTGAGAGTCCCTTGATGCAGACATCCCAGGAAACATCACCTCTCCATGTTCCCAAGGCTTGGGGTGTCGACAGCATCCGGGTACTATGAGTGCCCCTGTAGGATGTTGTCCCATGACTTCAGGGCCGAGTGCCACACTGGCTGCTTCCCGAGTGCAGACCCAGCATGGTGCATGGTGATCAGCCACTGTGACCCACCACCCTGGCGTGACTAGGGGGGACTGGAGACAGGGTCATGGCTCCTACAGGGGGCTGGGGTGTCCTTGTTCTGGAGACCCAAAGTGAGGACTGCACCCTTCCCATGATGGTCCAAACCATGGATTGTCCCAGCAAGGCCCAACACGAGTCAGAGAAAACAGCTTGGTAGAGCTGCTGCTGTGTGAATGTGACATCCAGACAGCCCTTATCTGTACCCACGACACTCTCAGTGACACTCAGTCACCTGCTTCATTACAGTGTCTGTGGCTCTGTAAGGGACGAAAACAGTGTCAGATGCATGCCTTGGCTGTACAGTGCACCCCAATGGCAGGGGGGTTAGCACTCTCTCCTAGTGCTTCTCATGCCCAGCAAGGCAGGTGCTACCTCCTGCAAATTTGCTCTTCCTTCCTTGGAGGAAAGCTGGTGTGAGCACTAGAGAGGGAGCTTCTCTGAGCACAGCTGGGAATAAGCATTGTGTTTACACCATCACATGCACACACGTGTGCAGCCAGGTGCACACCTAGGCCAGCGCTTGCCTTGCGTGGTTCTTTTCCCCCTGATGCTCTTTCGTTGTTTTCCAGCCGCTGCTTCTGATGGGGGCGTGGCTTTTGCTGGCGTTGCCCCTGAACATGCTCTCCTCCAAGCCCGGCAGCATCCTTGGGGCATGGGGCACAGGCCCAGGTCGCAGTGCTGCCTTGGGTGCTGCTGCATGGATGGCAAGGAGAGGCTGTGTGGCGTTGCTGCCCCTTTCCCTGTCTGTCACTCAGGTCGGCGCCCGGATCTACTGAAGAAGGAGCAACAGGAAGAGCTGTGTGGGCTCGGCTGTCCTGGGAAGCACCAGCCTGATGGAAAGCACTGGCCAGGTGTCCCTGTGTCCCCAGGAGCTTGGTCACATGGCCTGTGTGACTGTGGTGGCCTCTAGTTTCCCAAGTCCCCTGGGAGGGGTGCTCCGGGAGGAACCGGAAAGAGCTGGACTCGGCTGGGGCCAGTACCACACTAGAACTCACCCGTAGCGGATGAAAGGACAGCCGGTGCCCTGGGGCTCAGGAATGCCCAGAATGGTTGTCCACTCAAGGTCGCAAGCCCATGTGATGGGGGCCCATCGTCCCACATTGGTGGGGGGTGCCAGGAAAGAGGGGAGGAGAAGGTCAGTGGCCCTGTGCTGGGCCCTGCAGCCTCATGGGGCAGACATACCCCCTCCTGAGCCACCTCTCTGCCTGCAGTTCTGAGCTTGACCAGCAACTGTTCCAGAGTCTGGTCTTGTCTCTGTGACCTCCTAGGGCTGGCCACCAGGCCCAGTGTGTCTAGGGGCACCTACCGGGCCAGGCTAGTGCCTAGTGGGCAACCACCGTGGCCCAGGATTAAATGTTGGCAAGATCACACGAAGAGCTCTGGTTTGAGCTGGCAGCCCTCTCTCTGAAGGCTCACTCTGCCACTCCCGGCTGCTGCCATGTGTGTGCGGAAGGACCCAGAGAAGGCTGCCAGGCGCTGCTCTGTCTGTTTTGCATGGCAGTGTCTGTGCCACCTCCACCCCAAGGGTGCTGCTGGGCCCCCAGTCCTACACTGTCCACGTCACTGGCCTTTGGACTTTACCAACTCTGGCTACCAGCTGCAAAGGCCTGGACCAAGGTGGCTCACGACACTTTGCAGGGCACTGTGTTGCAGGGCTGGGGAGCTGGGGAGCTAGGGAGCAGGGGCTCTGGAGAAGCAGCTGATGGCTTAACCTGGACCCCAGAGAGGGAACCACTACAGCACCCACATGCTGGGACCTGGAGAAGTGTCAGGCACAGGAGACCCTGAGGGGCAGAGCGCAGGTCCCACAGACAGACGTGGAGTGAGCCAGAGCTGTGTCTGCAGAGCAGCTCACTGAGCGGCCCTGAGTGCGCAGGGAGGGTTCGCAGCCAGGGGGCAGGGGTTGCTGCCTTTGTCACAGAAAAGAGCAAAGGTATCGGAAGGGTGGGGGACTGTCAGCTGCCACCAACCAAAAGTGACTGGCTAGAGGAGGTAATGGCGAGGAAGATGAACTGGGACTTCCCTGGTGAGCTTGGGGCGCAGAGGACAGAGGTGCCCTGGGCAGGCCTATGGGGTGAGCAGCACGAGGCGGCCACGTGAGCAGAGACGAGTAAACGCTGTGTCTGGCACTGGAGTGTGGACGGCGTCCTGTGCAGGAGTCTTCTACCCAGGCCAGCAGGGCCTGCCCAGGGCCTGGGGCCAGTCAGAGGGGAGGGCAGCCAGAGGCAAGAGAGACCGTCACAGGATGCCCTTCTGGACCCTGTCACTGCCTCTGCCACAGCCAAGCTGGCCCACGGGGTTGGCAGGGCCGCCCCTTGCAGCTGTGGTGGGGGCATTGCAGACAGTGAACTTTTTTAGCACTGGGGGTTGAACCCAAGGCCTAAACATTTTTGAGATATGGTCTCAGTAAGTTCCCAGGTGTCCAGACTGCACTTGAACTTGTGATTCTCCTGCTTCAGCCTTTCAGAGGGCTGGGATTACAGGCATGTATCATCATGGCCAGCTCCCAGTGAGAGCTTTATGGTTCAGAAGGGAGGGGATGTCAGCAGAGGTCTCCTCTTGTCCCCTCCCCTGGGAGCAGTGCTGGATTCCACCTCTCAGGCAGCCCTGAGCTCCACACAGGCAACAGTAAGGACAGCGGTGGCGATGGGAGGGGCAGGCTTTTGGATGTGACGTGGAGCTTGCATGGACCCCTCTTCCCGCCTTTCATTCTGTGACACAGGAAGCTGGACACCAGCTGGGAGGGAAGTGGGAGGTGCAGCCAAGTGGGGACAGGACCCCAGTTTGGGCAGTGGTGCTTAGCACATCTCTCCCACACACCACCCCTTGGGGGTGTGACCTTGCCAGGCCACACCCCCAGTACCCCACTGCCTCCTCCAGACTTCGCTTCCCAGCACCACCATTAGCTATAAACTCACCCGTGGACCAGTCCACCAGCGAGCATTATACCCCATGATCCAGTCACCCCCTAAAGCCTCACCTACCAGCACATGAGGTTTGGGGGGACATCTAGATGGGAACAGTAGCAGAGGCCAAGCTGAGCCAGGGAGAGGGCTGGGGCCTCTGCTGGCTGCCTGGTCCCTCCACTCCCTCTCCCTAGCATCCCTCATCCATCTGCAGTTATTTGGGGGTCAATAACTCATTTCCGGCTTGAGAGGAATTTATGTAGAGCTCATGGCAGCAAGCACGGGGTCAGGACCTCTTGAGGACCACATCTCCCAGCAACTTCTGGCAGTCCTGGCCTGGGGCTCCCTGGCCTCACGAACGCACTTTGGGGTCTCTGAGATATGGGTGTCTCTGCTGTCTCCTGCTGCCAGCCAGCCTCAGTGTGGGCAAAGGGACCGAGCAGACTCGATGGTGTCTGGTTCATGGCTCTGTACTCCAGGCACAGAACCAAGCGGGGCCACACTTCCTGTAAGCTATGACCTGTCCCCGTGTGTGGTTTGTGCCCGACAGGAGGGAGCACTGGGGGCCAGAACCCACCTCGCCCCACCCACCCTCTGAGCCCCCATCCCCTGCACTGGCCCTGAGAGAGAACCAACCACTCTTGAGTCCCAGCTCTGGGGCACATTTTTATGCACCTCAGATCTCCCGATGCCCAACACCCCACACTTTGTTATAATGCTCTTTCTTACATTGGATCCTGTGAGATCAGAGCTGGGTTCTGTCCACCGGACCCTTCAGCCCCGGGCAGGGCCTGGCACCTGGCCGCTCCTGCTAAGTGGAGGTAAGTTGAGGGGGACAGGGGCTGTGGCATGGAAGTCAGCTCTTCTGGAAGTCAGCTGGCCACACAGGCCCCGAACTGTCCTGAACCAGGTTCCTTTGAAAGCCAGGGCTGTTGTGCCCCCAGCTCCACAGTGTTCCTCTGGCTGGATCTAGTCCTACTTCTGCCCAGCTGCCTCGGGCTCTAGAACTGATCCTGGGGGCAGACAGCCTCAAGATGGCCTTGGTCACCCCAAGTGGTCCTGTTCCCTGGCACCAGTGGCCTGCAGAACCAGATCTTAGATAAGATCGGTCCAGCCACAGCCTGACCCAATCTGGCTACTAACTCCTTCGGTGTAAACCCAGAGCCAGGTGTGCACCCAGGGACCTGCTGAAGGTATTGATCCCCACTCTGCCCAGGTGGCCTTACTGAATTAGTCGCTGTTGCCCCTGTCCCTCTGACTGGTCCCTGAGGGGTAGTTGGTGGAATCCTGTCCACTGGGACCCTACAGTCGGGCTCTGTGGCAATTTCTGCAAACCCAAGGTGTTCCGAGGTGTCCCCTGTGAGGAAGCAGGCACTGTCTCAGCTTCCACTGTGTCTGGGATGAGGACGGCAGTGTCCCACCAACCACTGCAGCGTGATTATACCCCAGATCTTGGCTTGGAGGGAGAAGCCAAGTCTGGAAAACTGCAACACTTATTTCAGATCCGGGATAGTTCCATCTGCGTATTTTTATTAGGAAACTGTTAAGTGCACATATATCTTTTCCCAGACTGATATGACTTCAGATTAGAAATTGCTGCTTCTCAAAGACTTGTTACTTATTTTTTTTTTTTTAAAAAAAAAGCACATATTTTGCACAGGGACGCCTTCTCCTGGGCCAGCTTCACATTATCGGGAGATGCGACTGACAACACAGATACAGTATTCATCACATTGAACATGGAACCCATCTCTGCTCGGCCACCGAGAGCTCAGCGAGGCACTGCAGTCAGCCTGGGGGAGCTGAGGGTTTCTGGGAGCGCTTCCGGGCTGGGCTTCCTTCAGGATGGTCAGGGAAACTGCATAGAAAAGTTGGGGGGCTCCCTCGGGAAGGGTGCTAGGTTGGTTCCCAGGTCAGAAACCCCTAATGGGCGAAAAACCAGAGACAAAATCGCACCATGGAGGAGCAGATGGGGTCTTACGGGAGGGGACTCAGGTCTGGGGACCTGACAGACAGACCCCCTCTGCCCTTTAGAGCCCAACCTCTTCCTTGCCCGGATACACGCACCCTCGCTGGGGTCTCAGTGGCTGCCAGAGGACAGACAATGTTATAAAGGACACAAGGCACAGATTTGGACGCCCACACACAACACAACCACAGCCCCCTCCTACCCGGTACAAAGGCTGGCAGTTGAGGAGCACCGGTCACAGAGCCCAGGGAATGTGGGGGGACAGCTGGTGGGTGACCTCAGTCACAGCTCCCGGGTGGTGCAGTACACTTGACTCTAAGGCAAAGGGGATTAGATTGGCAAGACTTTTCCTTTGCAAATGGACCATTGAAATGCGGATTCCCTACAGCCAGTCAGTCTCTGTGCAGGGGCGGGAGGAGGAATTGTCACACAAATGGTGCCTCTGCCATCTCTACTCTGATCTGCTGTCCCCTGGGGAGGAGGCACAGAGGTGACTGCTTCACTGCGGTGGCATCTGAACTCTCACTAGTCCTGGGACAGCAAGAGGTTTAACTGGATGGATGGTCGGGGTCACAGATTGCAAGGAAAGAGTCTTTTGAATTTTCCATAAAGGATTTAAATACGCAGGGTTACCTGGAAAGCCACTGTCCACTGAGGTTTGGTCATCTCTGGGATAACTCAGAATCACCATAGTGATGGGTCAATTTCAAAACACAGTTTTGAAATTAGTTCTAATACCAGGACCTAATAGACCTCCCCTAGCCTTCTTTGCCTTGGCTGTTTTGAGAATTTCAATTCTTTTGTTTAAATTAGGGGAGACTTTTGGTGGATAGATTTGCCTCCTGCTTCTGAAGGGTCTTTTTACAGAAATGCCTGGTCTGTGCTCTGGATACTGAGCGAAGACATCTCAGATACTCACGCCTCGGGACTTGCCTGCCCTTTCAAAGGCACTTCCTCCATTTAAAACATCTTACAGGCGGGCATCTCCCATTCCGACCGGGCAGACTGACCGCAGGGAAAGAGGACAGAAAGCCTTTCCTGCCCACAGTTTTGAGCGGCATTGCACACCGACTGCCCTCGGTCAGAGGGTCGCACCCCAAATCCGGGGATTCGGGCCCCTTTCCTGAAGGAACGCGTGCCCTGCCAGAGAAGCTGGGCCACTGGTATAAGAGAAAAGGTCAACCCTGCTGGGGGTGAGGTTGGACACTAACCCCGGAGGCGTCCTCCCTCTGGGACTAGTACAGGTTGTATCCTGAAAATAAGAAGAAGAAGGTGGAGAATTCTTGCGACATCCCATACAGCGCCGAGCCAGAACTCTGTGGTCCAGAAAGCAGCATCTCGAGTTGGCAGGGCTGGGGTCGGTGCTGCCGCTGCCCATATTCCCTCAGGCTCTGTCTGCCGGTCCCACGGGGAAACTGAGGCTGCTCGAGTCAGTCACAGTCTGCCCTGGGAACCAGGCAGAAGCCCTAGGGCATCTCCCCACGCTCAGCCTTTGCACACCAGGAAGGCGCAGCACATGCACCAGACAGGGGTCACAGAGGGGGACACTGGCTGTGACTGGGGACACATAAGAGGACTGCAGACAGGGGACCCCCCTGCACAAGACAGAGGCGCATACAGTGTTTCACGGGCACTTTGCTTCCCTCTCGGTGCCCAGTGGGAATGAAAGCTTTGATCTGGAAAGCGTCCTTTTCAGGGTGATGGAGACAGTCTTGAGACACAGGACGATGGATGGATGGATGGATGGATGGATGGATGGATGGATGGAAGGACGGATGGATGGATGAGACACAGAATGAGGAGCACAGTGCTGGGTGAGAGGGAGCGGCAGGAGGGCTGGTTTCTGCTCTGACCCGGGCCTGCTTGGCCTGGGGAGCCCTGCTGTTCACCATCTGGGGGAAGGAGGCAGGCCTGTCTACTGGGACAGGGGGTGAACCTCCCATCTCAACCAATATACAAAGCTCACAAGGGTTAGGGGGACTTCACGGGAAAGATATTATAATAAAGCAAATAACATAATGGCCTTAGCTTCAGTTCCTATCTGCCATGGTAACACTGGATAATCAAACTAAATGAGACATGAACACCATGAGTTCTGCTAGAGAATCAGTGGCAAGGGAAGAGAGCTGTGCAAACAAAGCCCTTAGCCCCGTGTCCGGTCCTGCCCAGGAGTGGGACACCGGCCCCTCTCTAACACTGACTGCAGGCCTGGGCTCCTGTAAGGTTCGCAGGCGTCTCACCCACCTCTCACATCTTGAACCTCCTGTTAACAGAACAGAGGAGACACCGTTAAGGGGCTTCCCAAGGCCTGGGGCACGCAGAAGTCACGGCCTGGCATCGCTTGTGGTCTGGTCACATCTCTCCCTGTGGGACAGGGCGGGCAGGATGTGGGGGGGTGGTGCAGAGGACAAGCAGGCCAAAGCGGGAGAGGAAGCACTGGAAGTGACAGGACAGAGGACAGATGACCAGCAGCACAAGGCACGGCACATGGAACACAGGACAAGGCCCACGCATGGCCTCCAGCAGAGGCCACAAGTCCATCCCAGCCAGGTTGGGGTGGGGTGGGCACCACAGGCTTGGAGGTCTGGAGGAGAGGCACTTCCAACTTCCATCAGCCTCACATCTGTCCTTGGGATCTCTTGGCTGGTGCTGTGCTACTCTGGTGGTCTCCAGGAGCCAGAGGTGGCCCCAGGGATCTCCTGGGAGATGCTGGATGCACACGGTGGCCCATGCCCCTCACCTGGCTGTGACTGGACTTCTAGTTTCCCCCAGAGGATCCAGGCAGGGTCTTCTGCTCTTCAGAGGAGAGGGTCTTCAGCCACAGGGCATGGCCCTTGGGGGCTTCATGAGCCTCTCCTGAGTTGGAGAGGCCAGTGGAACTCACTTGTTCCTGCCCCGAAGTGGCTCCCACATTGGGTGCCATGGAGGGCTTAGTGAGAGCAAGGCTACCCTGACAAGTCCCGAGAGGGCAGTGCCAGCTTCTGCTGGAAAACACCCAGGGGTGGGAAAGGGACCCGGTGGACATCTATTCACCCAGAGGCTGGGGCCTGCTCTCCCCACAGTCGCCAAGAGCCATGCTGCTGGGAAAGTTGACCAGGCAGCAGGGGTGGCAGCCATGCAGGCGCCTCACTGTGAGAGCATCCTCACAGGGGGTGGATGGCTGTGTGTTATGTGACCCCCCACAGGGCACAGGGACCCAGCACCCTGAGCCCAGTCCCCCAGTTGCACCTTCCAGCCTCGGGGAAGGGAAGCAGAACTCCTAGGGGGCGGGAAAGGGGTGCTGGTGGAAGCGGACAAAGGCCCACGACTTGAGACGCTCATTGTTATGACTTCAGCCTTGCCTCCCCCCACAGGCCCATCCTCCTGTCTAAATGAGAGACTTGGCCAAACCCTCAGACATCAACGGGGGTGGGGAGGAAAGTTCTAGAACGGAAGTAGACTCATTGCAGGCAGATGTTCCCCTCTGGTGGGAACTGACTGTGTGGGAGTCCTTCTCAGCACGAGGGAGGGAACACCCCACAGCTGCAGGCCCTGCACGTATCTGTCCCCGGCATGGGGGACCCATTCCACAACTCTGGAGTGAGCACCCAAAGAGAAACATCTACATCTCTATCTGCTCCCGTGCACCCCACACCACTGCACAACCCCTGAACTTGCAGGCGAGGCCTCTGTCCAGCCTGGCAGGGAGCAGGGACCAGGGAGGCAGGGGAGGGGAGGGCCAGGCCACAGGGGCGAGTGGGCCAAGGCCCGTCCTGAGAAGGCTGCAGGAACGGTGGGTTGGAGTGACAGGTGAAGGCACAGGGCACCTCTTAGGGCCAGCGGGCTGTGGATGTTGCTGCTAGGCAGCACTTCAGGTCCCCGTGGGGACGGGGAACCCAGGGCACAGAGCTGGGTGGCCTGGGCTGGACCTGCCGTGCTAGGAGGTCCTGAGCACGCAGTCTCTGAACAACTACTGTCTTCATAACTTAGCAGGCCAGCAGGGCCTTAAGGAGCACAGAAAGGGTGGCAGAGCGCGGCCCAGCATGTGGGTCACCGGGGCCAGGGGACAGCGGGTTTATAAAGCGCCGAGAGCGAGCGGGGAGCACTGTGGTCCATCCAGCTGGCAGATAACTAGTTTTTCCTTTTCTGGGCAGCCTTTCTCTTCTTCTGTCGCTTCTTTTTTCCTATCTTTTCTCTTTTCCCCATTTTGTCTTCTCTGCGCCCCCTTAGATAAAATTAGAACCATTAAGCACGTTGCAACACAGGAGATTTCCCGGCCCTCACATACTCAGGCTGGCTAAGATGGGCTCCATCCTCAGCCTCAGTCCTGGGCCTGGAGGCTCTGGGGAAGCCCCGCCTGGCCTGGCCAGGCCCTTCCCCATGCAGCCAAGTGCTGGACGCTTTCTGGGGCCAGGAGGCCCACTTGCCAAGCCCACCTTTATTTCTGGGACCCTGAGACACTCTAGGGACAAGAACCCACCCTGTGGGATCCCTGGTCTCTACCTGCCAGTCTGATCTCACTGGAGCCTCGCCCCTCCCCCCTCCACTCAGAACTGAGCCTTTTCTGCCCTCTCCAAAAGGTCTCTGTTTCCAATCCCATAACGCTTTAGCAGCTGGAGGCCTGGGGCTCAGACCCCTTCCTGTCTCCAAGCAAAGGAGGAGGAAGGCGGCCCGACCCCACCGTGTCCACTCTGGATACCACCAAGGTTATCTGGAGCGAGGGACAGCGCTGGTTAGCAGAGTTCCGTTAGAGCGACTGGTACCTAACTGTTGCATTAGGGTGACTGGAGGCAAATGGTATTTAATGATTTATGGGGTGAGGCCACCTGTTCCGGGGAAAAAGCCCAATATTAACCATGGCTGAGAGTCATGGGAGTTTTACGTGGGAGAGTGGGAAGCTTGATATTACTGGGGTTGAGTCTTGGGATTACATGAGGCAGTTAGGGGGACAAAGGAGGAGGGAGGAGATGGGTTAGTGAGTCCATATTACGTATTGTGACACCAGTACTCTAGTTCCACTGGATTCAAAAAAGACTCAAAAACCTGAACTGCAGATTGAATCTGCAAGCAGAATAGCCTGTCAGCTGTCCCTCAGCATGGGCCCTGTCACGGAGTCCCACGCACCCCAGACCGGCAGGTGGCTTAACTTACAATCTTTTGAGTTCCCTGCTAAGGTCTGTGCGTTCACCTCCAAGCCCTGATCGACAAATAAATCCCCACGTACAGTAGGAGGTTTACACCAGGAAGACTGTCGGCGTTTTATTGCTAGTGTATACCATGACACACGATACAATGGTCATACAAGTGAAAAAATACTGCGGCTAACATGGAGAAGCTGCGATGATTAACACTTTCATATCATATAGATTTCTGTACCCTCTGCCAGTAGCTTCAGAGTTGAAGGAAAGGGCGCTACTGACATTCCTATGGCTCCACTTCGAATATATAACTCTCCCACTACAAATATATTCTGAAGTACACTTGGTTTCTAAAGAAACAAAATACAAAAGAAAATGTGCACAAAAAAAAAAAATATATATATATATATAAATGCCTTGCTAGAAGTTACATGTACCACCAGGGCCGTCTGTGAATCGCGTTTGTGCACCGGGTTCCATCTGCTCATGTTCCTGATTGGAACCTGAGAACCCACATGGCTTCTGCAGGGGCTGAGGCAAGATGCCGCCTGCTGTACACCCTGCACTTCTGATTGCAGAAGGCCTGGTCTGCAGAGCCCCAGCCTGCGCAGGCTTTGGGGTAAGCAGGAAACCCGATTTCACAGCAAGCTCTCTGACTGGAAGCTGCATGTATTAAAATTCTGCAGACTCCCACAGGAAAGTGGGGTGCAATTGCACCTCCTCCAGAAGGGGCTGGCTCCGTTCTGGAGGGGGCTGGAGGGGTCTCACAGAGGGCCCGGTGAGGTGGGGAGGTGGGAGGAGAGGGAGATGGCTCAGGGAGGCTGGAGGAGAGGCCGAAGCAGGATGCATGCAGCTGGAGCAGGGAGGACAGGAATGCGGAGGCCTCGAGCACAGCCCTGGGGCAGCGGCTTCAGAGGAGCCCAGACCCATCACTGAGATCCCCCACAGGCCACTGGGAGAAGACTGAGAGTGGTGGTGCAGCCTTTTTTGGGTCACACAGAGGACACACAGAAGAATGTCCCTCAAGAGCTGTCCTAAAGGACACTTTTTGGAGTTCCCTGCTAAGAAGCCGCTTTCCCCTAACTGTACCCGGAGGCCCCAGGGAGCCGAGAGCTGAGTACAGATCTTGAAGTTACCACTGGTTTAAGATATGACCATGAGGGATGAAGGCGATGATGAGGGGCTGGCTGGCTTAGAAAACCCCAGGCACGAAAGCTCCTAGGTGCGAGGGTCGGGCACGGTGGAGGCAGGCTGAATACGGTGCTGAGGCTGCTGTGGTGTCTACAGCTGTCAGACCCAGCGGCCGCCCGCGCGGGCCTCCTCCCAGCTCCGCCCTCCAGCCCTGGAGTCAGCCTTTCTGGCGGGGCCAGTGGACAGTCCGCCCGGGCCGCCGCACGCTCTTACTTGTTTAAAGCCTTCTCCAGGTACTCCTGGATCCACTTCAGCTTCGGGTCGATGCACACCTGCCTGTTATTGTTCTTCAGCCTGGCGCTGTGGAGACAGAGGGAAGGTCTGGATGTGAGAGGTGCTCGGGGGCGCTGCGGAGGGGAGAGCCCGGGGAGAGACAGACACCTTCCAGCCCTGACCAGGACGAGGCGCAGAAATGCCATCAAGGGAGAATGCAGCCTAGGAACACTGCAGCGGGCTTTGAAGGTGCAGTAGGAGTTGGCATGTGAATAAAGCAGAAGGGAAGACCAAGAGCAAACAGGCCAGGGGGTCAGAGAACACAGAGGATGTGGGAAAAAGGACAGCGGCTTCAGCTGGGGGACCCTGGAGACTGGGCATGGCCTTATCTTGATGGGGTACCTTGATAAATGCAGGGCAGGCTGGGGGGTGACTCCAGAGAGAACTGTTGAGCTCTGGGCAGGAGACAGGGCCAGGAGGGGTGGCACAGTGCAGAGACAGCGTAGGTGGTGGAGGGGGAATGAGGAAACAGTTTCCTGGGTGCTGTGTAACCCCAAACAGCTCAGCCTGGCAGAGCTGTGTGGCCCCCTGAACCCAGCACGGTGGCTTGGGCACAGCCATGAGAGTCTGGGTGACTGCCTGCCCCGGGGACCATGTGCGGGTGTGTGGCATGTAGGCCTGGGCACCGCCGTGTATTTGCTTTAGGGTTTTCCCAGCTCTGAGATCCGCACCGGTCCCTCCCCACATCAGGATGAGCCCTGGAGTGAGCTGACACATCTGTGCCACACATCAGGTCCCCACTGGCTGCACACAGCACCTTCCACACCCCTCCCCAGCAGACAGAGGGTCTTACTCCATGTGCCGACAAAACGGCCTCCAGCCTCTAGATTGTAAGTTTGAGCCCAACGTGAGCAAATCAGGGGCATGGTGAGAACCCTGTTGCCAAAAGAAAAATTAAGAAGGGGCTGCGTTGTAGCTCAATGCAAAGGCCCTGGGTTTAATCTCCAGTACCTGAAAAGATAAAAATCCATCTTCTAGGGCCCCAAGACATACTGTAAATGACAGAGTAAGTGCAGAGGGTAAAAAGAATGAGTAGGAAACCAGACCTTAAACAGGCGAGAGACATCCTCGCCCTACTCTGAGCCGTGGGACTGTTGAGAAAGGGACATTTCCAGGGTTCTGGGTCTCCCTTCCTGGGTCTAGGCAGTATCCTAGGATATCCCTGAAGTCCTGGGCTCTCTCTCCCTGCATCTCCACCAGCCTTGTGTGCCCAGGAAAGAGCTCTGTCCCCTTGTGTTTGTCTGATCTGGTTTTCCAAATGAATTCAGTAAAACATGGGCAGCCATTCTCAACACCAGGCAAAAGCAAAAAACTCACTAAGCTGCACTTGAGAGAAAGTATGCAGATTAAGTGACCTGCAAATCATGAGCCTTCACCAAATGGCAAAAGATGACCTCAAGAATTTGTTGTGTGCAAATTGACAAATTTCTCTGGCAATGAGAAAGAAGTGGGTTTGCACCCCCAAGCTGGCAGGGCAACTACGGCTGCTGCCAGCACAGGGCTGCAGCCAGAGCCCCGGCAGATGAAGCCACAGTATCCCTGCTCCCTGGCATGTGCTTGGACAGAAGGGACCAGGACTACCGTGAACCCAGCAGGAGCCCAGCAGGAGCCCAGGGCAAGAGGCTTTTGATACTCGGTTCTGGGGGCACATTTTGCATCCTCAGAAGCTGCCACCAGCTGTGCCAGGCTCCAGGATGGACACCAGCTTCTGCATCTCTCCACGGTACTGTTGAGGCACCACAGCCTGCTGGACACAGCCCGATACTCACACAATCTGAAGGGCACAGTTGGGAGTGTTGAGGATTTTGAGGTGCTTGACATTGGCTCTGGCCACGTGGCTCTCAAAGAAGCGGCAGGGACATCTGTAGCTCAGGCTGACGGGTTTCCCTGGAAGAGATCAGGGGATGTGTTACCCAGCCAGCCAGCGCTGGAAGTCCTGGTAAGGTGGTGTAGGGGGAGCAGAGGGGGATGAACTAATGTCACAGGTGTATCCTGCTGGGACATCTCCAGGGGCAGTTCTGTGAGCTCTGACTGGGCACAAGGGGACCTGGGGGCACTGCACCCTGGAGGCAGAATGTTCCCATGGAAGCCGCCTGCACATGTGCCTATAGATCAAGGAAGGAACAATGGGAGGAAAGTTTTTCAGTCCCAAGGCTCTGGGATCCCCAGTTTTTCTTTGCAAAATAAACTCCGGTAGGGCCTCTGTGAGTGATCTCTGTAGTTAGGGAGCAGAGAGGAAGGAGGAGGGAGGAAACCCCCTCCCCGCCTTTGCCAGAAGCCTCCAGCCCTGCAAGATGCTGCCCTCCCCAGCCCAAACCCCCACCCCACCTCACCTTCACCCCAAACCTGGAAACCACAAAGGAACCCCAGGAGCTCCCACCGGGAGACCAGAGGAGCTGGGGGCACCTTTTTTCCAGCCTTCCTGATGCTGAATTACAAAGTGGCTTGGGGTGCTGGGGGGATGGGGTGCTGTGGCCTCTGGATCTTATTACCATCTCTGTTTGCCAATTCTACAATTTGTAAAATGCCATAATTGACACTCATTAGTGTAAATTAGCAAGGGGCTCCTTCATCCCTTTAAGACTGGCCCTTTAAGTCTAAAATTGCAAGCCCTTGGGGGAGTGGGAGTTCTGGGATTTTGTTTTTTAATTATTTCCCCTGCAGATTTTGTTCAAGCCCCACTTAATATCCCAAATTATTTGGTTTTGTGGCTTCTTTCACTGGGGTTAAATGAGAATATGGAGTCCCGAGACTTATTTTTAGTGTACCACTTGTAGCCTTTCGGGGAGGCTGGGCTTTCTGAGTCCTGCACCTGGGACGGAGCTGGGGAGGGGGCTGGAGGGCTGATTGCATTTTCTCTGCAGGCCACATTCAGTTCAAAACTGGTTTGGGCTGGGAACCTTGTGTATTTAGCCACCAAGTTACAGAAGAAGCTCACTCCACTGCCCAGACCAGAAGCAAAGCAAAACTCCATTGCCATGAGAGAACCTGGCATCAAAGGGGGTAGAAACCACTTCAGGGTGCACCCAGCAGCTCCTCAGCCCCAGAGGGGTGGGGGTCAGTGCTGCCCAGGAAACAATCGCTGGGGGAAGCAACCCAGAACCAGGACCCAGGGGCCTGGGAAACTCCAGAGCCAAAGTCTCTCTCTCTCTCTCTCTTTCTCTCTCTTTGTGCCTCAGTTTCCCCACTGCCCTTGATCCTGGATGGGAGCAGGAGAGCTACAGCCCATGGTGAGGTGGGACTAGCAGGAGGAACACAGGGACACTTGCGTTGATTGACACCATGGGTGACTGGGGCTGCTCTATTCTAGTCCCCTGCAACCTGGCCCCTCCAACCAGCAAAGGAGATCAGGCCAGAAATCAGAGCCTTTCTGAGCTCAAAACACAGGCTTTCTCTCTCCTCCCCCTGCCCCTGGGATTACCCATTTCCTTCAAAGGCAATTCTTATTCCTGCTGCAGGATCCCAGCCTGCTGCAAGCAGGGTTTCCACAGGTCTTTAAAGTGATAGAGCCCCCAGGTGTCCACCACGGGAGTCCAGTGCTGTGTGGCCTCACCCTTCTCCTCCAGTTTTTTGTCCACATTACTAACTTCTCCAGCAGTTTCACAGCGCAGATGAGAGTCCATCGGGCTCCCCTGTGGTCCGGATTTGGGACCCAGTGAGCTTGGCTCCCGGAGCAGTTTCCAGAAAGCAGCTCGCTCTATGCAGAGGACAGAGGACGAGAGTCCTGACTCCACGCAGGTGGGAGCAAGCCAGGCACCCCGATCCAGCTGCCGGACACAGGAAGACCACAGGGGCCCCGGGAGAGACTTCTAATGTGGATTGGGGGCTAAGTGATGCAGAGGACACGGCCGCAGACAGTCAAGAAAAAGGAAAGTTGTCCTAGCCTGGTGTACAGCAAGGACCAGCCTGGGCTGCTGAGGGGTGAGCAGACGCATGGCCCCGCTTCCTCCCTCTGTGCCTCCCTCAGGCTGCATCCTAGGTCTATGCATCGCTGTCTCCTTGCAGTACCCAGGGAAAGGGCAGTGTGGATTCTGCAGAGGTGCAGGAGGCCACTGCACCCTCCCCAGGTCACTCAATCATTAACGGCCAGTGTGGAGTCCCATTCTGGGGGCTTGGCCAGTGCAAAGGAACCAATCCTAGTGTCAGTGCCAGAGGGGATCTGGGGTGCCTGCCACAGCCCTGACTGGCACTTCCCGGGTGGGCATCCTGGGGTGGCACAGCCTCTCCCGCTGGGCTCAGGGGAGGGTGTGTACCCACAGCCCCACAAGGTGTGGGGTCATCATGAGGGAACCCAGCTTAGGTTCCTTGGCTGGATCCTGGGGACAACAGCTGCAGAGAAGCACTCTGTGTCCCTGGGCCACCGCAGGAAACTTTGGAGCCAAGGAAGAGCTCGGCGGCCCCACAGTGTTTTGTTTTGTAGGCTCGCTTGGAGGCAACAGTTTATTTTGGTTTGCAGCAGTGGTGTCCCGTAACAGCACAGCGAGTTTTCTCGCGGGCGTCAAAAAGGAAAAAAGAAAGCGGAGCCCTTTCCCAGTGAAAGAGGACACCGCAGTTCCCAGTGTCCCAAGGCCTTGGCGATTGAACTCCACTGCGCCTCAGTCCGGGGCACAAAGGCGCCGGCCTGCAGGTGTGTTTGGGGGCAGGGGAAGGGCACGCGGGGTCCCCGGACTGTGGGCCTGGCTCTGGGGACCGAGGAAAAGGGAAGTTGGCGGTGAATAGGCGCTGCAGGTCCGCGTCGCTTCGCGCCACCGAGCTGTGTAGAAGCGCTGCGAGCAGGGGTGCAAGTAGGACAGCAGCTGTGCCCCAGCCAGCGGAGGAGAGGACCACTGGGCTTGGAGACGCGCGCACCGCACCGCACCGGCTCCTGGCCTCGGCCAGCACGATCTGGGCTGGACCAGGCGCAAAGCGCGCCCTCCGCACGCCGGCTGTGCGCCTCCCGCGCGCTGAGCAGGAGGCCTCGCAGCCCTCGCTGCTGCGACCGAGCTGCAGCAGCGGGGAGGCCCCGGCCTGCAGCTCCTAGGCAGCCCTGCTCCAGACCAGCGCTCTACCCAGACCCTCTGTACCCCTTGGATGGACCGCGGCCGCTCCGTGCGGGGTGCAGAGCCGGTAGAGCGGCTGCCAAGTGGCCACCTAAGTCTCGGGGCTGGGGCGCACAGGCAGCGGACCACTCACCGTCTCCGAGACAGAGTGCGGCCAGCACGAGGGCCAGCACTGCGACGACCTTGGCGTCCATGGCTCGGGCGGCTGGGGACCGCGGACAGTCGGACAGATGGACTCACGGACGGATGGAAAGACGGCGGCGAGTGCACAGAGAGCGCAGCTGCCAGGGAGCGCGGGGCGCTTTAGCGGAGGCCGCGGGGAGGGACGGGGGCGGGGCGGGGCGGACCCTGAGGCCCGGGGCTCTGACGTCCCCGCCCCCGTTCCGCCCTCCCAGGAGCGCCCAGGAGGCCCGGGATCCCGCGGGTTCGCGCGCCCACGATGCGAGTGGGGAGACGGGGCCTCTGGACGGTGGGGTCTGAGTGAGGACCCAGCACAGACCAGAGGTCTGCCCGGGTGCGTCCCTGGAGACCAGGGGTGCCCGCTGGCGCGGCCTAGGAGCTCACCGGCAGGGACACGGCGACCCTGGCCTCGGCCGAGATCCTGTATGGAGCCTCGGTGACCCCGCTCTGGCTGGGTCACGGTATCGCTGGCCCCATGAAGCCTCAGCCCCCTGGTCTCTGCACCGGGTCCCCCACCCCGTACACGCGGCCATCACAGTCCGCACCCGCGGAGGAGCTGGGGATCTGATGGGGCCCTAACTTCTCATCGTCCTGTCCCGCACACTGTCAGCGCGGCGTGGAGGTTGCACACAGCCTCTCAAACCTCAGGACCTGCCGGTCTCCCCCGGGGCGTCCAGCGCGGCTGAGGCCAGCGGGACACCTGGCTGCACCCTCCGACCCTTCCCCGAGGTTCCTCCCAGAGGAGCCGGCTGGCCCGGACGGAGGCGCCCCACAAGGTCTCGCGCTTCTCCGAGGGCGCGAAGGGGCAGTGCTGTCCCCGGAGCCCCGGAGCCCCGGAGCCCCGGTCTACGCCGTGGGCGGCCACTGAGACTCCCGCGCTGCCAGGGACCCGAGCTGGGGCTCCAGTCCAGTCCCTGCGCTGGTGGCGGGAGCAGTGTCATGCGCAAGTCTCCCCGAAACACTGTGCACCCGGGGCAGGTGTGTCGTAGGCCTGCACCCACGGAATTCATTCATTCAGTCATTCATTCATTCATCCGGGCCACGCCCACTTGGAGCACAGGCTCGGAGACTTGAGACCCGGGTTTCCAACTCCTTATCCCGCTCTGAAGAACAGAGGGTCGGACTCGGGCGCCCTCTGGCGGCCGCGCCTGCCGTCCGCTCGCTCTGTAGAGCCCTGGCTGAATCCTGCCCGCCCCAGGCTGCGCAGCATGGAGCGTCTGCATGCCTCTCTTTTGGCCACCAAACCTGGTGAGCGGGCCTCCATGGCCCAGGAGACCCCAGGATAGAAGTGAGTGTGGGGCTAAGGTTCCCACTGTCCCCCAGCTGTTCCATGTGCTAGAGCTGGGCTCAGTGTGGGAAAGGTAAGTAAAGGAAGCAAACCCCATCCCCCGGGGTCAGCATCCTGGGAGAACAAGGCCTCATTAGCGGAGGAGGGGCCCAGGCAGAGGGAAGGGCGGGTGAGGGTTTGGAGACATGGCCAAGGACCTGTGCTTCAGATGCAAAACCTCCCCAGTGTTAGCAGGGCAGGGTCGGGTTTTGCCCTGTACAGGCATGCTGGGGGCCTGGGGAAGCTGCAGGCGTCTTCACCTGCTCTGTGCTGGGCCCTCAAAGTTGGGGCGGCAGAACCCAGCCTCCTCTCCCCATCCTTGCTGATGTGCCATCTTCACTCAATCCCAGCTCCCCACTTCAGTGGAGGGGTCACGCAGCCCAGGGAGCCCCAGTCTTGCAGGGTCCTGTGGGAGACAGGGGGTGCAGGGGCAAGTTGGAGGTAGGTGCAGCCAGAATGTTCCCGCCCCTCTGCCAGGGTCCCAGTGGGCTTGCAGGAACGCGGCTCTGGGCCTTGGACAGCTACTACATCTGATCTAAGCAGGGCGTAACTGGCGAGAGACTTTACTGAAAGTGTTATCTTTACTGAAAGCGGGACTCTTTCGGAAAGTGTTATCTTTTAAAATATAGATTTACATCTTTATTTTATAAAGTAATAAGAGAAAAAGTATGACAGGAACCTCTCAGCTTGGCATTCCAGGTGTGGCTTGGGATCCATTTCATCTTTTTTACACTCGTGATTCAAGTGTTAAAAAGTGAGTCAGTTTGCAGTCTAGGCACATCTGATGAGGTAGCAAGAATCCTGACAGTGACAGAGAGCCTGAGGTGTGACATCCAGAGCAGCTCTCGAAATTCCCCTGGGGGGAAGATGGTGGAGGATGGAGAAATGAAGACAAGAGTCAGAATGCAGAAAGCTGAGGTCGGGGGGAGCCCTCTCTCCTGATGGGAGAATGGGAACTGCCCAACCGCAGCAGTGCATTTATTATGGGATCCTGCCTGTTTATAAATAAATGAATAGGCCACAAAATTGTCAAGCAGTCAGAACAGGGAGGAGCTGCAGCATGTTCCTGGCTTTCCTGCCAGCTAGGAGAACACTGTGCCAGGAGTGTGTGGTCCCAGGAAGGATTTGGGCATGTGGGGGAGTTTCTGGGGACCTTGCCTCCCTCGGGGTCCTGCTCTGGAAGTTTCCTCACTGGACAGCGGGGCTCGGGAGATGGGGGCATGTGCCTCTCCACCTGCTCCCCTCCACATGCCTGTGACACCTGCGCTGGCTGCAGGAGCAGTGCCCTGGTGGTGAGCCAGGACATCAGTGAGGAAGGCCATCCGAGGACAGTAGCAAGCTGTCACTGCACTGCCCACCAACGCTGTGCACGGTGCTGAATCTACCAGGTGTGACTCCAGCTTGGCTCGGGAGACGGGGACAGTGCTGTTCACAGGGCTTTGGCTCGTCCTCTCTGTGTTTGTCATGCTTGGTTCTCACTTGGGTCAAGCTCACAGGCTAAGCCCTCACTGCAGCTCTGAAGATGAGGCACTGTGGTTCCACCTGGCGAGAGGCTTGGCCAATGGGGCTGGGCTCTGGCACGATGTCTTCCATCAATGTCTAGATCCTGGACCATCCGTCTGGGACCATTGTTTCTGGATCATGCACTGCCAGCAGGTCATGGAACCATGGGGACATAGATCTGTGTAGGTTCTGTAACAGACATCCAGGGGCCTCTTGGAATCTTTTGCTTAGGGCCAGGTCTTAGCTGTGTTTTCCTCGACTGGCACCTAAACTGTCCTTGGGAGCTGTTTCAACAGCTGCAGGCCACCCTGAGGGAAGGGCCCGAGGTGAGCTGGTCCCCACTGGCCCTGGGGTCTCCCTTGAGAGAGCATGTGTAGTTTGCAAACTAAAGTAGCCCTTCCCTGAACCTCCTTCCTGGCTGGCCACTGGGAGCTCAAAGTACTCTTTTTTGGGACGTCACCACTGCAGGGGGCAGAGCTGATGGTCTAGGGATAACCTAGGCCAGGGTTCAAGTCTGAGACCCCCCCTGCCAGCTCCAAGTGTCCCTCTGCTCTGCCTGCACCATGTCCGGAGTCAGCAGCGGGAGGCAGGACTAGCTCTGTTCTGTTCTAGTCTTAGCTACGCCCCTGTCCCCATCACCCCTGCCTCTGGGAGGACCACACTCCATGGCTGGAGCTCCAGGGGAAGGTCTAAAGTCAAGGCACAGCAGCTCCCCCTTATCCAGGCCTCACTTTCAGTCACCTGTGCTCCTTGGGATCTGAAAGTACAAAATTCTTGAAATCACTATTCTTCAAATCAATTAAATTGTGTGCAGGTCTTCTGAGTAGTGATGGCATCTCACATGGTCCACACTATGATGCCTGGAGACATGAGTCAACCCTTTGCCCAGCGTATCCACAGGGTATGAGCTGCCTGCCCGTGAGTTACTTTGTTGCCTCTGTTACCAGACAGAGAATCATAGTACATGTGGGGTCTTGGACTGAGCCTCTGTGGAAGTGGGCTACTACGTGCCCTATCCACAGCTTTCCTGAGCAAGGGTGTCAGCCTGGGGGTGGGCAGGATCTGACGTACAAGGATCTCAGGGTTGGGCGTTTTCTGCCTGCTCCATAGGGTGGGTGCTGCGCTGACCCCAGCTCACCCCAGACATGAACCCGGCCTCACAGCTATTACGGCAGAGTTGGGGTTTAAGTCCACTCTGGGGGAGCATGTTCCTGACAGGGAGGCAGCAGTAGGTTTGCTGTACATACTTCAGGAAACCCAGGTAAACTCCCAAGTTCAGCTCAACATTTTTGGAGTATGGTGTATTTCATGGGTTTTACTCATACTAGAAAGAAGGACCTGTTGTCCTGAATTTAGAGCTTCCTGGGCTTCCAGAGATGTCTTTGCTAAGTCTGGTAACTCTGCTCCAGGGAGCCCCTGGAGGCTCTCAGGCCAGGGTTTGGGGACACGAGGGTAAGGGCTGCCAGGTGGGTTCTGGAGCCACTCACTTCCTCACTGGATGGCAGCTTGGGTTTTATGAGGACAGAGATGCTGGAAAGCAGGACATTGAAGCCACGAGGGGATGACCTTTCTTTGCTCCCATTCTTTCAGGAGTGGTTTAAACAGCTCCGTCTCCACCCTCTCCCTTCAGAAATCTCCCTGACCTCACCTAAGGCAGGGAGTCTGGTCTCCTCCCTGTGCACCCTGGAGAGCCCTGTGAGCGACCAGTGAAGGCTGTCTTCCTTCTGTTGTAGGTGGCCTCAGCTGCTATGGGGAGGGGAATGAACCCCAGGAAATGGCGCCACCTGAGCATATCATGGTCGGAGGATCTGTGCACTAGGAAGAAGGCCAAGAGCTACCGGGGGCTGTGGAAAGGGCCTGGGCCTGCTGCCTGCACAGCTGCTCCCCGCCACAGTCAGGGAAGCCAGAACTGCAGCCCTGCTGGCCCTCTTGTTCAACAGGAGGGGCTCGCACTTCTTTCTCCACCTACAGGTTTACAGTTGGGCGCAGGAGTCTTAGCGCACAGGTGCACAGGGCCAGGCCACACACAGAGTTGTCCAGACAAGTGTCCAAGGCATTCAAGGCAGAGCCCACTGACAGCCTGGCTGAGAGGATGAGAGTGAGAGGTGAGCTCAGGTCTGAGGACTTCTGCCACCTCCCACCCAATCACCTGCCTGTCTTCCTGTTCCACTACTCACACATCTGTCTATTCACCCATCCATCCCTCCAGATGTCCACCTGTCATCACCCATCCATCTGCCTATCCCTCCATCCATCTATTCACCAACAACCAAACATCCATCTTGCTACCCAGCCATGCATCTACTTACCCATCCATCTACACATCCACCATCCCTCCATCCATCCATGGGGGAACTACCACCCATAAGTTCATCTGTTCACCCACCATATCCTCTATCCATCCATCCATCCATCCATCCATCACCCATGCATCCTTCTGTCCATCATCATCCGTCCACCTGTCCCTCCATGCGCTCCTATCCATATACCCATTTATCCACCCATCATCCATCCTTCTATTCATCCATCCCACTATGCATCTTTCTGTTCATCCATCCCTTATCCATTTAGTCATCCCCCATCTGTCCATCCATCCTTCCACCCCTTATCTACCTGCCCACCCATCTGGCTGCCCCCCATCCACAACCCAACATGAGCTTTTTCCAGGTGCTCTAACTGGACAAGCCTTTGCCTAGAGGGCCACCGGGAAAAAGAGCCAAGGACCAGGGCCCCCAACCCGGACATCACGCAGTGAGATTTCACCTTTCTCCGCCGAAGACGCGACCATCTCCTGAGGGCCAGAGAGCTCCTGGGGATGCCCACCCAGGTGTGAGGTGTGGAGAGTGAGGCTGAGCACCCCCCCCCCTGCCCATCCCTGAGTTTCCTCCATAAATTACCAAAAAAAAAAAAAAACTAGAAAAGAAATAAGCCTTTATTTCTCTGTTTACTCCCCTGCATTTAATGAGCAGTTGTTAACATGACTGAAGCCATCTGATGATTTTTACCGAATGGAAAAGTCTCCCTACAGAGGCCATAAAGCAAGTATTCGGGACCGAGAGGCAGTCATAAAAGGCATTACCCGGCTGTAAACAGAGGCGGGTCGGTAATCTATTACCCTGCCTGGCAGCTCCCAGTGGCTCTGGGATTCCAGGAGCGGTCTGACCCCGGGCGGTATTTACTTCTGCGGCTTCCCAGCAGGTCAGCGTGGGTATAATTCTGTCTCCCGTTTGACTGGAGTTGAGGTTTGCAGTGAGAAGCGCAGGACCTGAGTGCCCTTCACTCAGGACGAGGCCGGTACCCAGCCAGGGGGTGCCAAGAATAGCTCACATAGGGGTGCAGCGGGCGGGGTGCCAGTCGGCCCCTGAGACTGGCCTCCTCTGTACCCCTGGTGGTGCTCTCCTCTGCTGTAAGAGGCCCCAACTTCTCCACAGTCAGTCCTTATCCCGTGTGCCACCCTGGGTGCATAGCCCTGGGTAGACGGCTGTCTCCTGTGTCCTAGCAGAGGTGACCACATCTCACAAAGATTCGAAAGTCTGAAGGGAATCGAAGCATAACTCAGGGATGCGCTGAGCTGCTGCTTGAGGTGGCTGCCTCCTGACACCCCCAGTGTGGCCCTGTGCAGGGCAGGTCCCACAGGCAGGCTGCACCCCGACTCTGCTAGGAGCTTCCCAGTGGCATCTCAGGGGCAGGGTGTTGTCCCAGCTTCCAGTCAGTCGCAGGGTTGGCCTCTGAATGCCTCCTGAACACCTGCATCTGTCCTGTGTCACTGGTCATAGCTTCCAGCTCCAGGCCCCAAAAAGACAGTAGGCCAGGTGAGGTGGGGTGGTGTGGACGTCCCTCTCATTATCGCAAGGGTGAATGGGACCCCCACCCCCACCCCCAGACCAGCTTGGCCAGGTGTGTAGGCTTTGCCTGCCCCGAGTGCATGTGGGGCCGGACAAGCCCACTCGGGCACAGCTGGACCCATTCCGTTCCTGAATGATGGAGAGGAAGACCAGAGGAACTCGTTTATCCAGGCGGAAATATTTTGCTGCATGTTTGACCTCCGGCTCCCAGGTTGCCAAATAGAAGATGTGTTTCACTGGCAGAGAAGGAACAGGCAGAGAAAGGAGAGAGAGCCACAGGCAGCTCACACCTACTCCCCACGCTGGCCTGGGAGGGACAGGGTCCATGCTCTGGGGTGACACCAGTGTGCTCAGGGTCTTCCTCTACCACCTGCCCAGGGAGTGACAGGACCCACAGGACCACAATAGCTACATGAGGATGCCGGTTCAGCTCGAAGACAGCAGGCAGGGAAGGTGCTTGCGGTGCTGGCTGCCAGAATCTCCCTCGCTCTGGTCCAAGGATGGAGCCTCTTGGTCTGTGGAGCTGCAGATTTGGGGTGCAGTGGGGCTCAGCAAGTCACTCAGGGAGGGAGGATTAATCTGTGCCCAGCCCGGTGGCAGTACTGCCCTGGCTCTGACCTTTCTGGTAGACGGCGCATCTCCTTGTGCTGAGTGATGCGTCCAAGCCGAGTCATAGCTGCTTTGTCTTCAATCCCAGCATCCCCTGCCTCGAACTGGGACTTTCTGCCCTGCCCCACACCCCCTGGGCACCCAGAATGTGCTGTTTGGGGGTTGTGGCATCTTTGCTTCTGTCCTGCCCTGCCCAGATCTCCACAGGGGCTCCTGGGCTCCCATGCCGGTCCCTTCAAGGGTGTCATGGGGGTGGTCTACATTGTCCCCAGAGGACCCCATGCCTGTGGTGCTATGGAAGGTGGAGGAGCCTACAGGAGGGAGATCTGATGGAGGAGGTTGTTACCGAGGGCACAGCTTTGGGGGAGACATTGGGACCCCGGTCCCATCTCCACCGTGAGGTGAACAGGCTCCTGCCACCCTGCACCCCACATGTGGATGGAGCTGCCACAGCCCTAAGCAAGGGCAAGGGACCTTGGGCTGATACAGTGAGTCAGTCAGAGCTGTTGGTCACAGTGACAGAGCTCACGCACAGGCAGGATGGAGGCCCCCGTGGACCTCCAGTTGTCTGCAACGTCCATGTGGACGGGCACCAGAGGCCCTGGTGGTCGCTGCCCCTGGATGCCAGTCCTGAGAGGCCCAGGACAGCTGGGAGGAGGGGATCTGGGCTCAGGACTTTGTCACAGCTCATGGGGTTGCAGAGAGCAGCTAGGCCCACCCCCTATCTTCCTTGCCACCTGGGAGTCAGGGTCAAGGAGGAGGTCATAGCCTGGTGTCCTGGAGAGGACAAGGAGCGCAGCCGAGACAGGCAGCCTTGGTGCTGTGGGAGGCTTTCTGGAGGAGGGGGAGGGAGAGCTCTGCCCAGTGTGGAAGGACCAGCAGGCTCCAGGGGGTGGGGTGGGGCGCAGGGGCTGAGGGTGAGCCCGGGGTCACGTTGGGGGGTGTAGGGGGCAACTGGGTGACCCGTGGGTACCAGATTGCTGAGCTGAGAGCCAGACCTGGAGCAGGGAGCTTCTCTTCTAGCCTTGGTGTCCCCATGTCCCCACCCTCGGGGCAATGGTACATCTGCACCTGCAGGAGAGGACCTTCCCGCGTCCTTGGAGCCCTCTGCATAGTACCTTGGGGAGTGGACTGTGTGGGGTCTCCCCCACCTGGCCATACAGCCATCTAGGATATCCTGACACAGTTTCACCATTGGGCCACCATCAGGGCCTGCTAAGCCTGCGCTGGTTGGCCCTGGGCAGCACACAGGCACCTTGTCCTCTCCTGTGTTCTCTGTCCCTCCTCTCCCACAGCCCCTGGCTCCTCGCCTGCCATTTTATGCCTCTGCTGTCCTCCAGATACCCTGCTAACCTCCCGACTCCACTGTGCCCACAGGATGTGCCCAGGAGAATCTGGATTTGCCTATTGGCCAGCAGCTGGTAAAGAGCCTAGAGGCTTGGGGACAGGAAATCAGTGACAGAGACTCACTTCCTTCGCTAGCACTAAGGCATCTTACTGCGAGGCAGGTTCATGTGGGAACAGCTTCAGGGAGGCCACTGGCAGCTCCAAGGACACAGGGGCCCTGTGTGCCCCCGGGAGGGTCACTGGAGAGGCAGGACAGTGGGCAGTGCCACTCCTCTGGTGGAACCAGCCTCTGATGGGGTGGCGGTCAGCCTGGGACTCTACTGTGTCCTTCGTGCCAGAAGGGGATCTGGTGGGCACCCAGGCAGCCCTGGTCCACCCCCTCTCAGGAAGCTGGGTTAGCAGAGCAGCCTGGTGCTGAGGGGCTGCATGTGATGGGTTCTTGCAGGGGGTGACTCGTGACAGCCATGGTATCCACAGGATCATCAGGGGAGTCGTTTCAGGTGAATTGCTTACCTGGATTAAAGTCATTTGCAAAAAGTTTCTCTTGGAAATGGCAGGTTATAAAGCTGCTTCCCCCTCCCCCCAAGCTTGGTGGCACAGTCTATGGACCAGCAAAGGCCTTGCTTTCGTGCTCAGGGGACACCGTGATCACAGTGACAAAAGCCCAGGTGGGGAAATGTCCTGGGCCTTTTAAATAGGCCAGGGAGGGGGAGCCAGGGGAGCAGTTGCTGGGGCTGAGGGAGCTGGGTCCTGGGGTCCCCTGGCCCCTGTGAGCAGCCTTGCATTGAACGCCTACACCCCCTCAACCCCCCCACCCCCGTCACTGGGACTGCAGTGTGGCTGCTCCTTAGAGACTTCAGCCACTGTGACAAATGCAAGGGAAATGACCCCCTGCCTGGCCCGGGTACCTTCTCCCCCTCTCCCTCTCCGCCTCTTGTCGCTGGCAACCTGACAGCCAAGGTGACTTTCCTAGAAGCGTGGCTGTGGATTTTACAGGAAGAACAGGTGTCACCCAAAGTTGTTTAAAAGACAGGAAAATTCCTAGGATGGCACTCAGAATGCCACAGAGCTGAATCAAACCCGTCGCTGTGAAATAGTCACAGCCCCTCAGAGCCCTGACTGCAATTGGAAGGAAACGGGGTGCGTTCACCATCCTGGGAAGCCACTATGGCCCAGGCGAGAGGGGCTTGATCCTTGCGGCTGGCCTGTCCCATCCCCAGCAGGCTTGGGGCTGTCTGGGCAGAGGTGCCCGTCTGGCCTCTCTGCATGGCCCAGTGTGGCCCATCATGGTGGCAGTTGGTGCTGGGGGCTCACACTGCTGATTTCAGGTCCCAGGGCTCTGAGTTTCCACGGCCCTCACCCGGAGCTCAATAAGGGCAGCACTAGCCACTGGTCACCCTGTCTGTCCAGTGCCACCAAGTCCATGTGTGTGATGCCTTGGGGCACACGTGGAGGGGAGAGGGCCAGAGTCCTGTCTGCCTGCTGTGTGTCAGTGCAGTCTGGGACAGGGACTAGCTCACGATGGTGACCAGGCAGCAGGCGGCTTTACCACCACTGGTCCCCTAAGAAAGAGGCCGAGACCTGGTCCTGGTGCTGCTGAGTGGCCAGTGAGCCAGTGAGTGCCACACGCCTACATCTGTCCGGCAGGGCACCTCCTGCTGTGTCCCAGCAGGAGACATCACCCAGCCTGTGAGACCTATAGACAGACAGACAGACAGACAGCCTCTTCACCTTCAGCAGGGCCTTTTGGTGCGAAGAGGAAGTGTTAAGTGTCATCTGTGAAACTGTACCTTCTCCGCTTGGCCACGACCCAGGCTTGAGGTGCAGAGGTCACTGCTGGGGCCAGCTTGGTGTTTATTTTAAAATCCCCGCCCCCCACGACCCGTGAACAGGCTTCTCTGGCCCCAGCTTTCCTCACCCTAGCTCAGCTCCTGTTTTGAGCTCTGGGTTCGTAAACAGGACCCCGACCTTGAAGCTAAGAGTCAGCTGGACCCAGCCCCCTCTAGGGTCTCTGCAGTCCACACCTTGATGCTCGGTGGTGGGGGGAGGCCCAGGGTCCCCTAAGTGTGGATGGAGCCACTAAATGGATGCAGGGTGGACAGGAGGAGAGAGGTCAGGGGGCACGTGCCCAGACCCCAGAGCTGCGAGCTGGGTGGGGGAAGGGTCCCCAAACCGCTGGCCTTATCTTCATCAGTCCTGGCAGACCCATGGAAGGACCCGAATGGCTTGGGACACAGATGCAGAAATCCTACTCCTCTGCCACCTGTAAACAGGGACAAACGGGGTGCCAGACAGGTCCCCCCTCCTAAAGAGGCAATTGACTGACAGCCCTTGAAGGCCCGCCTCCTGCACCCCAGGCAGACTTGTCAGTGCTGAGCCCAGCCAGGGCCCGCAGAGGAAAGGTTTCAGCGCCTGGTCCCTAAAGTCACACCAGATGAGTTCCAGGAGATGAAAGTTAGAGCTGTGGATCTGCCCTGCCTGGGAGCCTTCTCTGTTTACCTGCCCTGCACACAAAGCCCTTCCTCCAGGGTCCCCAACGGATAAGGAGCCACAGAGTCAACAGGGTCAGACACTGGGGCTCCTGTGTTGGACCCGGAGACCCCCAGAGAGCTGGCTTGGTTAGGGGTGCCGGAGTCTGGCATGTGACTCATCTATGGCTGTGGGGTGGTCACAGTTTGGGGACAGGAGATCGGAGGGGAAGAGGTGGAGCACCCCAGCAGTCTCAGGCAGGACGCCCTGGGGGAGGGGCTCTTGTTCCAAATGATCAGAAACAGGTGAAGAGCTGGAGCCAGGCTGGTGTGAAAGCTGGCACAGCGCCTTGTCCTTTGATGCTACTCTGAGGTTTTCACTTTTTACCCCCTTTCCCCTCCGAGTGCCTGGAGCCCAGGAGGCTGAATTCTCCTGCTGCATCCCTTTGGGCTCCTGTCCGCAGGCAGTGACCACCCCCAGGCCAGCTGGCTGTCACCTCCCCGGCAGCAGAGTCCCACAGGAAGGAGTGGATGAGTCACAGCACAGAAGAGTCTGAGCCTCACCCAGGCCATCCTTGGGGACTCTGCAGCCATTGGGTCAGAGCTCTGCAGACATCAGTGCTCACACTGGGGTGCACACCCAGACCCTCTCCTGCCCTTGCCCCAGTGAACCTCCTCAACCACAGCCCTGAGTGGGACCCTCCACCCCTCTGCTGAGACCCGAGTGAGCGTGGCCTCAGAAGCACAGTGTGGCCCTAGGAGAGACGCTCTGGGAAGCCAACTGACCAAGAAGGCTCCTGGGCTCATTTCTTCCTGCTTCCTTTCAGCCCCTCTTGAGTTAGGACTGGGGTGCCCCATTTGCGAGCCCTGGCTGCAGTTTTTCTTGTTTGGTTTTGAACTCAGAATGCATTTGCTTTCGAAGGGAATAACTGGCAGAGATTCCCTGTGTGCCTGCTCCCAGGCTGGCAAGGACCGAGACTGTGATGGGCACCCCAGGCTCCAGGCCATGGGGCTCACCTTCGAGCACTTCCAAGGTCTTCTGTATGCCCAAGTTTGCAGATTTGTGCTTTCTGGTACTTTCTCTCCTCTGTCGGCTCCTCCTTCTGTGTTCTCTCTTTCTTTCTTCCCTCCCACCCACTCTGTTTTTCTGCCTGTCTTTCTGGCTTTATTTTAGGTGCTGGACTAATTAATATTTTATTACGTTCCTCCTCCACTGCCAAAAAGACACAAATTTTGTATAATGATCAATTATACATCGTAATTCTGTTTTCACTTCTGAATTTACTTCCAATTCTACTTTTCATATTCTTTTTAGTGGAATTAAGATTTAAAATTTATTAAGGATGGTTCTTAACTCATTTGATTTTTTTATATTTTCATTTTTGTTGCTGAAAATATTAATGGCTATGGATTTTTCTCTTGCTTGAAGAGTACCCAATGATGCCTATTAGGATAGGAGCCTTGCTTTCAAGGAAAGTCCATGGGCAATTTTAAGTTTTAGATTTTCTTTGACCAACATAGTGCTCAGGAAACAGCCTTTAAAATTCCAGAGTTGTTCTTGTGATTCTTACCATGACTAAACATTTGTTATATAGTCCTACGTTTGCTCCAAGGACATTCAAAAAGTTTCTGCTATTATTATTTTTTTTTGAATTTGAATTTTTCTCCTAAATAATATAAGGGATAATGGAATAAGATGTAAACTTTCCACTTGGAAATTTTAGAGATGTTATAAATAAACAAACATGCTTATATAAACATGCATGCATGAGTTAGATACGTGACCATCGCATTGTTGGAATTACTTGGATTTTCTGGGTCTCGTTCTGCCGCAGTTTCTCAGGGAGAAAACCAGGACTTGAGCACGTCCGAGCCGGTGCGCGGCTCTGCGTTCTGCAGGGTCTGCCGGTGATTTACCGCAGTTCCCAACTTGTTTATCAAGGGCCGCGCTGCTGTTCCGAGAACACAGCCCCTGGGCAGCTACAGTTCTGAGTCAAGTGATTATTAATGCTCTAAAAAGGTTTATATTTTATGCTGAATATTTATCTCAAGTATAACATTTTGATACTGAATAGTATGATGTCACCGTTTCTTTGGTCCTGAACATAGCTGTGTGTAGATGAACGTCCGCCTCCTATTTGTTTACGCTGAACTGGAAGATTTTTGCCCTTCCTTCTACTCCCAACCTTCCCCAGTTCCTTTATTTTAAACCCCTGTTTGGTTGAATGCAGGTGATGATATGGGGCGCTTCCTCGGGCTTGGCAATTTATTTTTTCTCTTTTCGGGTGTGGCCTGAGTTCTCCCCACCCCAAACTCCATCACCAGTAATTCAAAGGCCATGTTGTTGGGTTTAGTTTTATTCCATAATTTAAAATGATGGATTGGACCCCGATACTGTGAAAAGGGTGCCCGTAGCTGTAGCGGCACAGAGGAAGCCGTAGCATTGGAAGCCTCTCCAGAGTGAGGTCGAGTGGGGCCCTGCCAGTTCTGTCTGGGAGCTGGCTTCGGGATGTGGGTGCGGCTCTTCTCCTGGGTCCCCCATGCCATGAGCTACGTCTCCTGACCTCAGCCCTCTTGCCTGTCCAACTTAGCCTCAGAAAATCAGCACACTGTGGTGGGGAGATGCCTCAAGGGCCTCCTGCCTATGCCTGTGTGGAGAAGCCAGGATGGGGCTCACTCTGCCCTGAGTCAGCTCTGGCCTCTGCCCCAGAGGTAGCCGGAGGGTGTCCTCAGGGAGGATGGCACGAGATGGGACGTCTCTGGGTCCCTATGGATGGCTCTCCTTCCTTCCATCTAGAGTGAGTTCTCTGGCTCAGCTGAAAAGTTTTGGGCTGAAATACCCAAATCTGCCTGTCTTCTCTTCTGTGTGAACTGAGGAGTGTAGTCTGCCCATATCTGTGGTCTGTTTTGCAATTTCAGGGACCCCAGTTACCCACAGTGCACTGCAGTCCTAGCGTATTAAATGGAAGATTCCAGGAATAATTGATCAGTTTTAAACAGCACCGCCTTTCTGAGTGGCAGGATGAAGTCTCATGGTGACTCCTCCCTTCTCCCTGACACGCTTGTCCTCCCCCTGTCCTGTGTGACCCCGCCTTACAGGCCACCTGCCTGTTACCTCTTGGTAGCTGTCTGAGTTATCAGAGTGACTGTCACAGGGTCACAATGAAACGTTCAAGGGACCCTCATGTCATAGCCCTAGGTCAAGTCACAATGGCTGCCCTTCTGCCTCCCCTCCCTGGGTGGGTGTCATGTGATTGTCACTAGAAGAGTGAGACAGTGCAGTGGGGGAGGGGACATTTGCAGGACTTCCGTCACAGTGCACTATCATCCTTCTATGTCATTAGCAGTCACTGTTGCTGATGTCATATGGCCCCTAATTTATTTTAAACAATTTTTTTTTGTGCTAGGGATCAAACTCACAACCTCACGCTTGCTAGGCAGGTGCTTACACCACTGAGCTAAATCCCCAGCTGTAAACAATTATTTAAAGAAAAAAAACCAATAAAAACAACGGTACGAAATGTCAGTTTATGATTGTAGGAGAGAAACAATGGTCAGTACATTGTGTATTGCTATCTTCAAAGTAGTTGCTCCTATCATAAGCTATAGGCATGAAAAACTGATCAAATAATATGAAAAGAAAAACACTTTTCTTTTCAACGACCTAATATCAGTTCCTAGTATAACTATCTTAACTATTTTCTGTATGTGTGTACAGATACGTATATTTTTTCCCTGTTCCCTTCCTCTTTTCTCTTTTCTTTCATCCCAGTTTCTCTTCCTTTTTGAACAGCTCCCTTCCACTTCACACTGTCTATTGTACATTTTGGATCCTGTTTACTTTTTCAGCTTCACACACTATGGAGACAATGTGATGTTTACACACTGGGGTCTGATTTATTTCACTTACGAGTGTGGCCTTAAGTTACAACCATTTCTCTATAAATGTCTCTAGTTTATCCTTCTTTATAGCTGAGTAATACTCTGTGGTATAAAAAGACCATATCTTTTTTTTATCCATTCCTTGATTAATGGGCATTTGAGTTGTTTCCAAAATTTAACGATTATGAATTGTGCTGCTATAAACATAGGTGCACATATATCACTATGGTATGATGCTTTTACTTCTTTTATGAAAATACCCAGAAGTGGAGGAGCTGGGTTGAATGGAACCTCTAATCCTAGTTTTTTGAGGAATCTCCACACTGATTTCCATAGTGGTTGCACCAGCCAACTTTCCCACCAACAGTGAGAAGGGTTCCTTTTGTCCCCGCAGCCCCTCAGCATTTGTTATTGATGATGTCTGGATGATAGCCATTCTTACTGGGGTGAGATAGAATCTCAGTGTTATTTTAATTCGCATCTCCCAAATGACCAATGATGTCAAACATTTTTTCATATATTTATTTGCCATTTGCATTTCTTTATCTGAGGTGTGTGTTCATCTCAGATGCCCATTTTTGGATTGGATTTTTGAATTGAGGGGTTCTGATGTTTTTCAATTCTTTATATGTTCTAGATAGAAGTCCTTTGTCTGAGGGACAGTTGGCTAAAAATTTTTTCCACTCTGTGGGTTGTCTTTTTACTCTGTTGGTGATTCCTTTAGATGTGCAACAGCTTTCTTAATAAAATCAGATCCAAGTTGTTGATTCTTTGAAGTGTTTCCCAAGGTGTTTGGGTTTTGTTCATGAATTCTCTGCCTATTCCTATGTCTTCAAGATTTTTACCTACTTTCTCTTCCAGCAGATTTAATGTTTATGTTTTAATATTTAGATCTTTGATCAACTTTGACTTTGATGCATGGTGATAGACATGTGTATAATTTTAGATGTAGGCATGCAGAGAGCTAGTTTTTCCAGCACCATTTATTGAAGAGGCTGTCTTCCCATGAACATGTTTGGTCCCTTAGTCAAAGACAAAGTGACTGAGTGTGTTTGTAGTTGTGTCTGCATCTTCTAGTCTGTTCTGATGGTCCCCAAGTCTGGTTTTTGTTTGTTTGTTTGTTTTTTGCCAGTACCATGCTGATTTATCACAGTAGCTTTGTAGTATAATTTCAGTCAGGAATTTTGATATTTTGATGCCTCCTACCTTGTCTTTGTGTCCCAGGATTGCTTTTTCTATTCTAGGTCTTTTCTGTTTCCAGATGAATTTTAGGGATGTTTTCTAGGGTTTTGTGAGGTATGCAAATGGTATTTTAATTGGGATTGCATTAAGTCTGTTAGTCATTTTGGGAGTATTCAGTCCCTAATTTATAAATTAAACTCTATCATAGATAGGAATATAGAGGAAGACATAGTGTGTGCAGAATTTCACACTACCAGGGTGTCGGGCAGCCCCTCAGACAGGGATGGACTTTCCTTCTTATGGTAGGTACGCAGGAACAGGATGGAGGGTCCCACTAGAGGTGACCTACTCAGCAGGGATAGCTGAGTCAGGGGACAGAAGGAAGCCTCTACCCTTCCCCCAGGCAGTGATGGTCATTTCTAGATCCAGGTCACCCCAGCTGCCTGCTGCCTGGACACACACACCTGCACAGAGGCACAGAGCACTTCCGCTCCCCATGTTAGGGACTCCCACCCTGTTACCCTTTGTCTAACTTTCATCTCTGTTGTATCTTGTGCCTTTTAAAAGTTTGAGACATGGAAGCCTCAGTTATTATTTTTTTTTAATGAGGAGAAAAAAGAGGAAAATTACTTTTCAAATTCAAGCTTTTAAAAACATTCAGGGTGTATTTTCTTGGAATCTTGATTTTATTATGAAAAGGTCCAGAAATTCCTTGGGAAAAATAATTAATGGCCAATGTTGAAAATGGGAAGTTTAACTTTCATTGAAGAAGAACCATTTTCGAGTTCATAGGGACAGCAAATCCACCACTGGAGCCAAGACGCTGTCCCAGGGAGCCCTGGCCATCTGGAGAAGTGGTCTTGATGCTAAAATTTACAGTTGCATGATTGTATTTTAGTGCTTTTCCTTTGGTTTCTCATGAGAAATTTCCTTATTTTGGTGAAGTTAGTTAAGTTTGAACTTGGCTTGTGTGGTGTCCAGAATTCCACATCCTCATTAGCAGGGGTCAATGCCTCGGCCACATGGAGATATTGCCTTCTTTTGGTGGAAAAAGAAAAATAAAACTGCTTGATAAGATGTCTTCTAAATTTTATTTAATTTAGCCTGAAAATCCTGGTGGAGAAATCACTTTTTTGCTTTCTCCCTCTTTGTTTTTTCTTTTGCAGCTCAGCACGATCAGGAAATTAAAGGAATAATTCTACCTCAGTGAGAAGTTAACACAACCACATCCATTTTCCTTCTTGATAAACTTCGGTTTAGCAGCTGAAGATGGATTTTAAAGATGAAGTCCATTCAAGTGTCGTGCGATGCATGGCAGAGTGAGTGTGTTCTTGCTAAGTCTCCCATATCCTGGAGGTTTTGTTTGGGTCATCACATTTTTATCAGTTGTGTGCCTGGTATTTTGTTGAAACCCCTTAGCCACTACCAATGGGGAGGACCAGTCACAGAACAGAAGCCAGAGGAGAGCATGGTCACCTTGGCGTCTCCGGGTGCTTGAAATCAGCCCACAGCTCTTGGAGGGACCAGGCTTTAAACTACTGTTCGCTTCCTGCTTCTGACTGGCTTCTTGCTGTCGGTGGCAGACACTTGCCCGGGTTGTGTGGTGTTTCCAGTGGACACGTTGAGGGCATTCTGCAGTGACTAGGTTTGTTGTCTTTTCTGTATTTCTGTTTGCTCCTCTCTTACATTTTCCAGGAATTGCCCTCTGCTCCAGCGGAGCTGCCCTCTAACATGTGGACCGTAGTCTTCACATCCCCACCTGGAGGCTCCAGCATCTGCTGGTCCAGATGTTTGTTGTCTTGGGCTCTGCTGGCCTTTTGCTGTGTCTCTATCTTTGCTGCTGTTGAAAGTGGATTCTGAGGACCACGCTGACATTCCTGGATGTTCTGTCAGCCTCTGGCTCCACAGTCCAGGGAAGCTGGTGCTGCGTGCTGGCCTGAGAACTGCTAGCTTGTTGCTGCTCCAGGATGGACCCGCTCCCTCCCAGCTCACGAGTCCCCACCACATGCTCTTCCTGTGAAGTTCTGGCTGCGAGCCCTCCTTGCCAGCAATGTGGCCAAGGCGGTCTCAGGATGTTGCCTGATCTGGTGACCTTCTGCAACTCTTAGAAGACAGACCCTTGAGAAGCTGCTAATGCCCCTTTGATCCAACCCCAGGTCACCTTCTGCTGTCTCTTTTTTCTCCTCCTCGTCTTTCTTCTCTTTTCTTCTTTTTCTGGTACTGGGGACTGAACCCAGGGCCTATGCACGGAGATCCATCCTCAGCCCCTTTTGTATTTTATATTTTGTGGTAGGCTCTTGCTAAGGCCCTAAGTTGCCCAGGTTGGGCTTGAACTTATATTTCTCCTGCCTCCCAGATGGGTCACATTCTGCTGCCCTATCTGTGGGCTTGGTAAGGCATTTGCTGAGCCTTTTACCAGCTCCCATGGCACCTGCTGGTACAAGGCTGGAAGCACATGCTCAGCCCTGTCTCCTGCACCCGTGTCTTTCCCCACTGGATTTCTAGGTGGCTGGATGACCTGTGACCCCAGCTCCCTGACAGGGTCATGAAAAGCTGCTCATTTACAAGGTGTCTGGCTATTGTTTTCTGGAATCGCTAGGGCAGTGCCACTTTCAGCTCTCTGGCTCCTGGCTCCTCCTCCAGGAGGCTCCCCCTTCACTCCCAGAACACATCTGCACAGTGTGCTTGCCAGAGTCAAGCGCTGAGGTGTCCCATCTTGGAAAAGGCTCTGGAAAACTGGGGTGAACACAGGCTGTGCTGTAGTGGGACTAGCATCCCCAGCCTGTGGGGTGCTGGCCAGGAGAATTGCCATATACAGAGCCCTGGTGGATTCATCCTCACTGCTGCAGGACCAAGGCGGGTTCCGGCTGGAGAAAGTTTTGTTGGTGGTTTCATAGAGGAAGTGAATGCTTCCTCCTTTAAGCTGTCAGCAAAGCTGTGTAGGAAATGGTAGAACAAATATTTAAGGAAGCGTCTGGGGAGATTAGGAATCTGTCCAGCCCAGGAATTTAGCCTCACCTGAGGGAAGTTCCATAAGCCAGCTTGGAAGGGACCCAAGATGGATGCCACACTCCCCTAAGAATGATGGGAAATTCCCTTCCCATGGGAAGCAGACAGTGGGGGGAGGGAGGGGCAACCTGGCAATGACTTCCCACTTGTTTGTGAGTGACCCAAGCTGTGGATGAGCCCCCCATGCCTGGTCTTCATAGTTTAAGATGAGGAGCTGGTGAAGCCAGTGGGGAAGGACCTGACCACAGACACTGGCTTTTTCTGGATCTCTGCATATTGCATCTTCTCTCTGTGCCCATGTTCAAGTCTCTTCCTGTGCCAAGGACCCACCCTGCTAGCTGGACCTCTCCTTAACCAACTGCACCTGCTGGGCCATTTTCCCAACCAAGGTCAGGCACCAGTGCAGCCTAAGCCAGCACGTAGGACAGACCCTCCCAGTTCCTGAATGTGGAGTCTCTCTGATAACCAGAATGTTTAGAGGACTCTAGCCGAGAAACTGAGGCAGCTCCAGGGAGGGGAGGCACTACGCAGAACTTAGGAGGGAACAGCGCTCAGGCTCCAGCTGGCTGGCATGTGTGTCAGGAGGACCCACAGGACAGGAGGAGTCTGAGCCTGAGTCACAGTGAGAGGCCACCGACCACCCCACAGAAGCTGTGAAGAGAGGGGCGCCCTGGGCCAAGGTCCCAGCAGCGTGAGCACCAAGCGAGCTGGATGACACACTGCATTGGAGAAAGGCTTGAGCCAGGGGCTGTGGGCGGGGTGCGGGGCAGGTGTAGGGCAGTGTGGGTAGGGCTAGGCGTGAGGAGGGGTGGGCATGGGTGGGATCAAGGCAAAAGCACGGGTGGTGCTGGAGTGCGGGTGTGTCTGGGGTCCAGGCATCCCTCCACTCTGGGATTTGAACTCACTGCTTTCTTGATCTTTTTTCCAGACTGCACTGATGGTTGGTGGGAGGCTGGGGGATGATGGGAAATTTGATCCTCCAAGAAACTTCTAGAACTCAAACTCCACAGTTCTACAATGTCACTTAGCTAGTGCAGGGGATGGACTGCAGTTCTTTCCATCTCCACTGTCCTGTAGCTGTCCTGTAGCCATCCTGTAGGCTCACGTTGAGTCCTGCCTTCTCCATGGACAACTCCATTTTGCCCTGGGAACCCAGACTGGGCTGGGTCCCCTCCTGGCACCTCCAGCCTGGCGCCCTAAAGCTCATGCCTGGCGCCTGTCCCCTAGGTGGGTGTATCAGGGCCACCAGACCTGGCCTGGGTGTCCTCATCTGAAAAGGGGTTGGTGTTTGAGGAGAGGAAAGGAGGAGGGACATAGGCAAAGGGAAAGAGGGAAGGAGAGAACGGGGCGGCAGGTAGGGAGGTTCCTTGGTAACAGAAGCTTGTGTCTCTCCACAGGTCTCGGCAGGTGGGGTGAGCACTGAAGGGCTGCAGGTGGGGTGCAGGGCAGGGAGGATGGGGACCCTCCCAGCTCCTGACAGGGGGCCTCGAAGGCTCCTCAGTGGAGGGATGGGAGGAGCAGCTCCTGTGACTGCCCAGGTTGGTCCCTGCCACCTCTAATGATTCCCTCAGTCCTTCTTGCTCTGCTTTGCTAGTGGATGTCACCTGTCTCTCTCGATGTCTCAGAACCTAACCGCTGGCTATGGACACATCTCCTAAGGTCACTCTTTTTGCCCTGAACCCTGGCCTGGCCCCTCCTCTGGGTAAGAGGAGCAGCCTAGCATGCTAACCCTTCCTCCTTGTCCCACCTTGGAGCTGAGTTTCGGTCTGTGTTGTAGCTCGGTGACCTCTCTGAGCACTGGACCCCTTCCCATTCGTCCCTGGTTGGCGTCAGTGAAGGTCAAGCGAGGGGCATTTGAGGAAGGACGCTCCTCAAATGTTGCTCAGAGCACACACACAGCCCCAGACTGGTGACTCAGGGCCCATGGGCATCTCTTCCCTCCTGTACCCGGGGGCTCGTGATGGGTAGTGAGCAGGTTGGGCCCTCTGCTGCCTGAGTGCCCACTTTCCCTGGAAGGTAGCTGTCCTGCCCCTCCTTGTCCTACACACTGCCAGGTCCTGATCACTGACTGCTGGACATGTGGTCTCCAGGCCTGAGGCTGAGCCTCCTGGAACCAGCCCCGTCTCTCTGCTGCTATCTGTGAACCAGGGCCCAGGGTGGGAAATGTCAGCTATTTATACTTCTGTCCAGCCCAACTTCTGGGCACTGGGCTAAGGTGGGAATTTTCCATAAGGTTTCAAGGCTGAATTCTGTGCCTGGAAAAGGGAACCTGAATGGGCTTGGGGGGCTTCAGGCATGGGCAAGTGTGCCGAGGAGAGAAGCTAGGGAATTAGAGTCCCCGTGAAGCAGGGGAGAAAACTAGGGCAGGCTCCAATGCTGGCTGGGCCCCCTGCAGCCTCCAGACCCGGGAAAGGGAGAGCAGGGCATGACCTAGGCCCAAGCAGCTGCAGACCCTGCTGTGGTGCGGGCGTCTGAGGTCGGAGTCAGCCTCCCCGTGACAGCTGAGTGGGTCTCCTGCCTGCCTGCGTGCAGTTTTCCAGGGAAGGAGAGTGGGGTGTGTGGGCTGTGGGTGCAGTGGGGTTGTGAGACAGGCTGGGTGCAAACACGAGCGCCCTGTGAGTCGGGACTTGCCTCCCACTCAGGAGAAGCACAGTGACTGCAGTGATGATGAGCAGACTTGGCAACAAAAGCTGTCTGGGTTGTGGAGCGGTTTCTGCCCAGGGTTCTCTGGGGACAGCTTTGTAGCCTTTGTCTTTTTTTAAAAATTTTTTAAAAATTTATTTAGAGAAAAAAAATGAAACAGAAAGAGGATAGAAATAATACAAAATTTCAAAAACAAAACAAATCCTGTAAGGAATCACTAGTTGGCAATTACATATTTTCCTCCTAGAAGTAGCTGTTCAAGTTACAAAAGTAAAACATACAAAGTAGACATTTAAACAGTGAGACTTCATTCAGCTCTGTTCATCTATCCAACAAAAACTTAATAATATGGTCATCAATCCTACACTCTCAAACATACATGCAGTTATATCCTTTAGAATACTTTCCTGTCTCTTTTTTTACAATAACTATGATCAATTCTCGTAAACTGTTTAGAAGTTCTACACATGTATAAGTCTCTACATGCATACCTAGGCTTTCTGTATTAGAGGGAAAAACAAACCAAAACAAGTCAACAATATAAATTCCTAGAGAAACACGAAATGAGAAGGACATATAAAACCACAATACTGGGCTGGGGATTTAGCTCAGTGGTGTAAGCACTTGCCTGGCAAGTGTGAGGTCATGAGTTTGATCCCCAGTACCAAAACAACAACAACAACAACAACAAAAAACACAATGCTAGGTGATCTACGGTTGTCACCATGATGTCTCCTGTTATTTTCAATAAAACTGCCTATATTGTCAGGCATAGTATAATTAAACTTGGTGATACAAAGCACTATTAATAAAAACCGAACATTGGAGACATTATAGGACTTCAAAGGTAGTTAATAATCAAACCAGAATGTGTATCCTATTGAATCCTGCCATCTCCAGAGTAGTTGTCCCTACTCCCAGACTTGACACCCTCAAGCATACCAGATTGGAATAAAATCAGTTAAGACAAAACAGCAATATAGCCAATCTTCTCTGCCTCATCTCTGCTATGCTATTTTTCTGTCATTGTTGTTTACTTTTCTCCTTCATTCCACTGTCTGCCCCTTTCATTGAGGCCTTTCTGCCATTGTTCCTGGAATCCTGGTGATTTTCTTCTCTCTCTCTAGAATGTCCTTCAGTATTCTTTGCAGGGTTGGATTGGTGGTCATGAACTCCCCCAGTTCCTCTTGGTTGTGGAAATATCTTGTCCCTCCATTAATTTTGAGTGACAGTTTTGCAGGGTACATCAATCTGGGTTGGAGATTATTTTCTTTCAGGGCTTGGAATATTTCACTCCAAGCTCTTTTTGATTTGATAGTTTGCATTGAGAAGTCTGCTATGATTTTGATGAGTTTTCCTTTATAAGTAATCTGTTTCTTTTCTCTGACTGCTTTTAATATTCTGTTCTTGTGATAGATTTCTGGGATCCTGACTATTATGTCTGGGTGTAGCTCTGTTTTGGTTGTAGCTGGCTGGAGGTCTGTGTGCCTCATATATGTGAACATCACTTTCAATTTCCTATGCTTGGGAAGTTTTCCTTAATTATTTCTGTGAATAGCCTTTTTATTTCATTTGTACTTGTCCCTGCTTCTTCATTCACATTTTTTATTCTTAAGTTATAAATCCTCTTGTCGTCTTCTAGCCTTTGTATTGTTACTTCCTGGTTCCTTGTTATTTTTAAGAGTTCTTTCCTTTTGTGATCATATATTGCAAGTCTATCTTCAAGTTTTGAAAATCTGTCTTTAGTTTCTGTTAAGAAGTTTTGCTAGTTTTCAATGGAGTTTTTAATTTCCTGATATTCTCTTTGGATCTGTTTCATGTATTCTAGATTTTGTTTATATTCTTCATCAAAGGCTTCTCTCCTTTCTCTGGGTTCCTCCATTCCTCCATTTGTGTCTTCTTGAGGAGTACCCAACTTTTCTTTTATTAATTTTCTTACATCTTGCTTCACCTGAGTTAGAATTTCAGATTTAAATTTGCCAATGAGGGCACGGAGGTATTTCTTTATTTCCAATGAGGCCGTGTCTGACACTGCAAGTCTGCTGTCTGTACTCACCTCTCCTGGGCTTATTTTCCCTGGGTTGGCAGTTGAAGGCCTTTTGTTGTTTCTCTGTCTTGTCATGCTTCTGGTTTCCCTCAGACAGGTGAACGGTGAAGGTGTCTGGACCTTTACATACTGCCTTAAGTCCCTCTGCAGCTTACTGGCTGGGGCAGTGCTGTCTTCCCCTGTCCACTGTTGATCTGTGAGGTGCATGCAGGGGCAGCGGTGTGGGCGGGCAACTCCCCTCTCAACCAGTGAGTGACTTCAGCATGTTAGACTGTGGCCCGCAGATGTCATAGGTTCAGGACAGCCTCGTCCCTGGCTATGGGTCCCAATCAGGAGCATGGGCCAGCCCAAGCAGATCCCACCAATCCACTTTGGGCCAGGAGCTGCTGACTGAAGCTGCCTCAGCTGTTGATTCAAGCCTGACTTGCCCAAATCCAATATGTCATCCTGCCAGTGATCTTGCTCTGGGGAACCCAGTTCCCAGTACTCACCAAAGTCCATGCAGCTCCTCTTGCCATCTCCACTCCATGTTGCAGCGCCTCCTCCCGCTAAGGGTCTCGAGCTCAGCAACCCCCCCACTCTCCGCAGGGCTCTGACTCCAGCTCAATCGTGAGTCGCCAGACTCCAAAATGCACGCACAGCTACTGGAGCGTGCCCAGCTCCAGCCCTCCATCCATGCTTCTTCTTTCTTTTTTTTTTTACTTTATTTTTTTTTTTCTTTTTCTTCAGTTTCTTCCTGGGTCATGAGAATTCCTCTCCTTTCGTCCGGTCCTCTCCATGGTGTCAGATTGCAGCATTTGAGTTGTTTTTCTCAGAGAGGCTCCTATTATGCTACAGCTCAATCGGCCATCTTGTATCTCAATAGTCTGTGGCCTTTGTCTTGTCTGTCAGGCCGAGCATGAGCTCAGTGAGTTGGAAACATGGGGCCTTGTGCCACCATGCGATGTGGGCATAACCATGACGTCATTGCAAACATGACCCCCACTGTACCAGCCGGCAGGTCTGGGTCCTAAGGAACTCACCCTCTCCCTTTCTCCTCAGGCTCCTCAGCTGTCCCTAGTGATGTGTGCACCGCGCTGCCCTTTGTCACAAAGCAAAGTGAGGATGAGACATGTGCTGTGGTCCCTTCACTCAGGGATCAAGGGATGAGGGTGGGGGTGGGGTTTTTCCAGGACTTCCTGCAGATTCCCAGTTTGGGTCACCTGAGTCCTGTCTATAAGATGATATCCTATTGGCCCACAACATGCCCAATCCTCTTACGCAGTATAAGTCCCCTCTCGGTGGCGCAAGCCCCTCAAGACCATGTGCGAGCTACACCAACGGCTGTCCTACTGCATGAGGAGGAAACACATGAAGCAAGTCTTGTGTTTAGAAAGACACAGTTCTTCTCCTGGATGTTTTCTGTGTACAGTTGCTTGAATCCATGGTGCAGGACTGGAGGATGCAGAGAGCTGATGGTGACCACTGTTCTCTGGGACCATGGTCGAGTAGGCCCTGTGTGACCAGCACTGTGATAGACAGGGGCTCAGAGAGGTTGAGCATGTTGTTCGGGGTCACACAGCATCTCAGGGCATGTGCGTGTGCTGGGTCTCCCCCCATGATCCGCACCCTGATTGCCTCAGCTCTAAAGAAGGCAGTTATTAGCTGCAGTCTGCATAGGCGAGGGTGAGTGAGTGAAGGCCTACTTCCTTCCAAAGCCACCCAGCCACCCTGGGACATCCTGGGGGGCAGAGGGAGGACTTTCAAGGTCTGACCCCTGCTGCCAGCTCCCCTCAGTGCCCAGGCTGAGCCTCTGCCAGGTGCTGGCTGTGCTGCAGCATCACTGACAAGTGCTCCCCACACTCTGTGGGAACAGGAGGTCCACTCTCAGGCCAGGGCAAGGCTAAGTTAGTCAGGAGGAGTCTGCACCCAGGCTGGGTGTCTGTGTTTTCTTCTCGCTCCTGAATCAGTCAGAGCCTGGAGGGTGTCAGCCGGGGCCTCACATAAATCAAAGCCTAGTCTCTCTCCCACTGGGCTTCTGGGGCTGTCTCTGCAGCCACTATCTCTTCCTCATTCATTCATTCATTCATTCATTCACTCTGCAAGCAGGGCTGGGCATTGTTCACTGTGGGCACCACCTGTAGACTCCCAGGAGCTGGCACCTGCCCGATAGGAGGAATCTGGGGTGGGGTCAGAGCTTATCCTGCCTCAGAGCACCCCACGGTTGACAGCAGAGATCTGCAGAGCCCACCCTCATGCTCCTGAGCCCTGCTCTGCTTACTGAGAAAACACAGTGTGGCGTCAGCAGGGGTCAGACAGGGGCTGCTCCGGCTGGTGCTGATGGGTGGATGGGACATCGGAGGAATTCTCCTCTCTCTCAGCTCTGGTGGCCTGGCCACCCTCCATCAGGCTCCATCTTAAAGTGACAAGGTCAGGGGCAAAGATGGCTCATGCCAGCAGCACGCAGGTTGTCACTTCCTCACCCAGTGCCATCAGGTGGTAAAAGGACGTTGTGGACCTGGCAGAGCCTGAGTCCAGGTTCGAGACTGGCGAGTGATGGGTGGGAGACACCTTGGGGGCCTCACCCTCTGGTGTCTGGGGCTGCAGAAATACACCCAAGTTGGGCCTCCAAAGGGCTGAAGAGGTGAGGGATGGGGTTACCCTTGGTTCCCTGGGAAAGTGGGATGATTCCCTCACCCCCTGCCGGCAGGCTCAGTGACTCTCCACCTGGCCCGCAAATCCTGCAGGATGGTGGAGTTTTCTCCTCTGTATTCAGCCCACATCTGTCCTGGGTGATGCACCCCGAGCCTCTGGCACCAGGAAGGCAGGAGTACAAGGCTCCCCACACCTCCACCTGCCCTTCCTGTCCTCCCAACACCCAGCTTTCCCGTGTCCTCCCATGTTTGCTTGTTTGTTTTTGTGGTGTTAGAGATTGAACCTAAACCCTTCGTACTGAGCTGTACCCCACTCCTTTTTAAATGTTTTATTTTGAAACAGGGTCTCCCTAAATTGCTAAATTCTCCAGGCTGAACTTGGACTTGCAAATCTCCTGCCTCGGCCTCCTGGAATGCTGGAATTACAAGTATGCACTATGCCCTTGCGGTCTGTAAAGCACAGGGCCCCATCTGGGGTATCTCTGAATGCCTGCTCCCCCTGGCCTGCCCACTTCTCTGAGACTCAGCCAAAGCACAGAGCTGGACTGAGGATGGAGCTCTGGGGGGGGGGTGTTGCAGTCAAGTATCTCAAGCAGGTATGTGTCATGACTGGAGTCTCAGGGTCACTCCCACTCTGCCTAGGTAGGAACAGCAGAGCTGGGGTAGGCTTGACACCCAGGGCCTGGGCCACACCTCTGTACATGTCGTCATTCCTGAGCAAGGACCAGGACCCCGCGAACAATTGGCAGCCCTGTATCTGTTTCCAAGGCTGTCATGGTGCGGAAGTCTCAGGAGGACAGTATTTCAGCAGGACACTGAGCAAGTGTGACAGGGTAATGGCCATGGTGATGAAGGGTCAGGCACAAATGAGGATCGGAGGCAACTGGACCAACCTAGCCATGCTGAATGGACAAGCCAAAGTGTCCGAGGCAAGCCCTGAGCTTGTCATGGGAACTGCTTCCCCGTGTCCCTAAATACCATGGCCCATGGGGTTTTGGGGCCTTGCACATGGGCACCATGGCCACAGGCAGAGTCCCAGGACTTGGAGAGGGGCCGAGAGGTGCATCCCACTGCCTGGCTGTCCTGTCCCCAGCTGTATCTGGTCCTCAGGACCTGCTCAGCCTGAGGCTCAAGTTCAAAACTATCACCCGCAGCAGTGGTCTGGTTGTGCCACCACTTCCTACAGGGCGCGGTGGGAGTTCAGACATCTGCAGATGTCAGGCATTGCATCTGAGGAAACCTGGACAGCAGACTGACCTGGTCCCCTGGCTGCCATCTGGGAAGTGTGCTAAATGCTCAGCGTCCTACCCCACCTCCCCTGCCCTGGACCCTCTGGGAGAGGTAGCTAGATGAGGAGCTGGGGTCCCTGGTGCTACTGGCTGTCAGGACAAATCTCAGGGATGTGGTAAAATCACATCTGACTGTTCTGCCCCTCCGTTCAGCCTCAGGTGGGAGCTGTGCCCGCAATGGAGTTGCATGCGGAGCTAGGTCTGGGGCCCAGCTCCACCACCTCGTAGGTCTGCACCTCAGGTCTTGCCTTCCATTCGAAGCCAGGCTCCTTCCTGTAAAGCTGGTGGGAGCAAAGCCCAGCCCAGCTTGCTAGGAGGTTAGAGAAACCAGACCTTCATCAGGCGCACCCCTCCGAGGAGTACCTGTGGGATGCGTTTCACACTCACTCCTCTGTGCCTTACCTGGGGACACCAGGGCACCCGAGCTCAGGGCCAGCTGAGGGTGGCCAGGTCTCCTGGTGGGAGGTGTCTGGGGGAGGGTGGGCTGGCAGGGAGAGGATGGGCTGAGATTCTTGGGGGGCCATCCTGGCTGGGCAGTGAGATGGCCTTGGACCCACCTGCTCTGTTGCTGCCCCTCAGATTCTGGCTGGCATCTGCTCTACCTGCACCTCTTCTGGGTGTCTGGGTGTCACTGGGCACAGCAGGGGTTGAGGAGAGAAGGAAAGGGTGTGGTGTTTAGGGCATGAGACACTGCTGGGGATAGCGTTGTGCCCTCTGGTCCCGCAGGCAGGGCCTCTCCAGCAGCTGGCTTCTCAGGATTCAAGGATCTTGGTCTCTGTTCCTCCTCAGCCTCCGGGTACAGGTATGGGACGCACAGGCCTGGCTCTGAGCACGTGCAGCCACTGCTGCTGAGTCAGCATCAGAAGCCCAGGAGGTGAGGGGCAGGGCCGACGCCTGGCACAGTGTCTCCTCCATAGCTCCCTCCCTTCCTTGGTGGCAGGTACAGCCACAGGGAACCCTGGGATCAGGGTGGATATGGGGACTGTGTGGGTTGGTTCAGGTGTCCAGCCAGGGGGCCCTTGGGAGCCAGAGGTGAGGCTACAGGAACCTTGGAGCCTGGGCCCCGCCCCATGGGGTGCTGACCTTAATGTCCCTGGGGCATTGCTGGACAGCCGAGTAGCCACTGGCCAGGTACAGCTCTGGGGAAGACCCTGGCTCCCGCTGCACGGGTGGTCTGATGAATGCTCCTGGCTGTTGTTGGGGCCACCTACCCTGCCCCCTTGAGAGTTCTGGCAGCGGAAGACTCACTGCCCTTAGAAGGGGCCCCCTGGGCCTCATGTGCTCATCACTGGACCTGTGTGCTGGCTGCTGCAGCCCTGGAAGCTCAGCCTGGGTGGCCCAGATACCAGGAGAAGGTTCTGGCTGCTGTGCCACCAGCTGGCCCTCTCTGCCAACCCCTGGGGGAAAGGATGGGGCCCCATGATCTTGGGCCTGAGGCGGGCGGGCTGTGGGAACAGCAGATCCAAGGCTGGGGCTCAACCTCTCCAGGTCTCAGTTTCCTCTTCTGTCACATGGATGGGGAGGACTCACCCACCACTTTCCCAGGATGCCACCTAATTGGTCCTCATACCTGAGTGCTGCCCGGGTGGCGGGAGGGTCTGTGGAAGGCACCCAGGGCAAGAAGATCTTATCCATAATTTGGGCTTCACAAAATACAGCATAAAACTTAAACATTAGCCCCTGCGTTCCCTGCGCAAACCTAGCCAGGCCACAGGCTCCTCCTGCAAGCCTGGTGTCCCCGGAGGAGGAAGCGATTGTGTCTCCCAGCTGAGTCAGTGCTGTGCGGTCCTGGTCAGGGGCTGACTGGACTCCTGTGGTTCTGTGGGCCCTGTTCCTTTTTTTATTAGTCATCTGTGTGCAGTACATGTTTCCACTTCTCTTAGGGATAGGGACATGAACTCCCAAGCCGAGTCCCACCTACTCATCTTCTGCACGAGGCCTGCAGGGTCTGTAAGAACTACCAGGGCCCCAGGGTGGGTGCCAGGCCCCCAGAGGCGGGGTGAGAGCTGGGGATAAGAGACCGGCACTGCAAACCCAGGCTGCCCCAGAAATTCCCAGACAGCGTTAGTGATAGGCTAGGAGAAGGCTTCATGGAGTCCTGTAGACTGTACCATTGAGCACAAAGCTGGCTGAAACACAGGAAAGGTTACCGCAGAGAATAAAAAGTTACACCTAGGCAGGTACTCGGTGGCTGAACCTATAAACAACCACTCTGCATAGCAAAGGTCTAAGATGAAACGCAGACCAGGACAGTGTGTGAGAAATGAAAAGAAGGCGAATTAAGCTGTCATCGGAAATTCACTGTAAACACAGAGACTCAGACCCCAGAGGGGTGAGGAGGTGAGGAGACGAGGGAGCTCAGGCTTAGGCAGAGCTGGAGGGTGGTGCCGATTTCCTGTAGAGGAGTCAGCAGAACAGGAGGGGCTTTGGACCAAGTGTGGCCAGTGGGCACCATGAAGGAACCGGACTTTCTCACAGCTGGGGACAAAATGAGTGGGTCTGGGGAGAAATGGACCAACCCACCCCACAACTGGAGGCTTCTGAAGCATCTCCCTGTTGCTGACTCATAAACCAACCCCGCAGAAAATGAGCAGGGACAGAGATCTCTGAATGGCCCCGACTCTTGCTGTGTCATGTTTCAGGCAGGGATCCCAAATGGGTCTCATTCCAAAGCTCCCTGGGACATTTGTCGGTATGGACACATTCTAGGCCCAAATACAACTGGGCGCTTAACAGCGTGAAAACAAAGTGTGATCTCAATACTGCAATAGGGTACAACCAGAAGTCAGTAATGGGAGGGTAGCTGACAGTCCCAACGTGTTTGGGAAGAGCCCACTGGTGAACTAGGAAGCCTTAAAATTAAAACAAAAATATCTTGAACCAAGTGAAAATTAAAATATAAATTTTTACAGCCTGGGGTTGCAGGTATGGTGCTTGGAGGAGAAAGTTTACAGTGTCAAATGCAGACATTTAAAAATAAGTCACTTATAAAATCAGAGATCCAGGCTTCCACCCCGGGAGGCCGGAGGAATAATAATGAGGTTTATCTGAAGCAAGAAGAAAGAAAGTTCCAACAGTCAGAGCACACATTGATGAAACTGGGAAGAGAAAAACTAAATCAAAATTAATTCTCCAAAAAGATAAACACAACTGATAACCAGTAGTCATTGTGACCAAAATAAAATATTAAACAACCAATTTCACGATAGAGGACAGGAAAAGGCACTGGTCTCAGGAATGCAGGACCGAGCAGAGCTCTCGAGGCCGCTATGGGAACTGGGCACCTGCCCCACATTCTGGGGGAAGAACAAGGACTCTGAGATCACAGCTCACAGGTCCAGGAGTCCAACCGTGAGCCTCAACCTGACTGGGCCCAGGGAAAAGGAGGATGACTCAGCGGTGTCAGAGCTGCTTTAACTCGGGTGTGGCTCCCTGTTGACCTCAACACACGTACCCAGGGACACTCACAGGCCTGGCCATGCACACGAGCTGCCGTTCATGTGTGTGCTTCCTTGCTGTGGTGGAGTTGGGCCCGGCAGGGTTGCAGAAGAGCCCGGTGCCAGGGCGTGGAAGGGGTGTGATAGATGCACTGCAGTCACAAAATACAGAGGTAGCTGCAGATTTTAGCCAAAGGTCTAAAGCAGACTCCCATGAGATTTTACTGTCACCAGGGCACGAGTGCATAAATAACTGAGTTGAAAAACAGACATCACCATTCTGGATGCTGCCCACTCCGGGAGTCTGGCGGGAGCTCCCAAGCCCCGAGTGTGGGGATGGAATGCAACCCAAACGCTAGGAGTGTGAGGAGGAGGTACAACCACTGATACATGCTTCTCAGATACAGTGGGAAGGGGACACAGCCCCGAGGCTTCCTTGTCAGGACTCTATGGTCTAACAGGGAAGACAGCAGGCAGAGTCGAGGTCCTGCAGACCAAGTCAGACTGACAAGCAAAGCCTGAGAAACCGGTCAGATGTCTAGTGGGCACCCTGGCGTGGAAAGGTGTACCAGGTAAGGACTGCTATACTAAAAGACTGAATAAAATACGAACTTAAATAAAATACGAACTTTGTGGGTGCTAATGTGAGCATTGCTGTCCTTTTGATGAATTTGCTCATGGTGACACACAGCTCCTGCCGTGTATGAGGAGAGTGATTAGGGTGCAGGGCAGGGCACGCAGGAACTTCAGGAACTGTGACATCACTTTCCTACTGATCTCCCTCTTCTAGGATTCAAGGTTTCCTTTGTTTTGAAAAGGCAAAAAGAGATCGCACAAGTGAAAGGAAGGTGGGAATGAAGGGAGGGCAGGAGAAGCGAGGACACAGAAAGATCCAATCCACAGAAACTGCAGCTGTGGGGACTGCAGGCCACTGGGGCTGGTCCACACCCTCCACACTCTCCCTGGGTACAGTTTCTGAACCCTGATGCCTTCGTTTCTGGGGGAAACTTTCCTGCTTCTCTCCACATTCATGCACTGTCTGCCGCTGAGGATGCTAGAAGGCACCTTGGAGCAGGAGGGGGCTGGTGGCAGGAGGGTGGGTCCAGGCGCAGGAGGCAGTGGGCAAGTTTAGCTATCCCTGGCCAGAAAAGGTACCCAGCTGCAGAGAGTCACCACCTGGTGCTGCTCCCTCCTGCAGTCAGGGCCCATGCCAGGGCCAGGACACAGACCCAACAAGTGCTGGAGAGCATTCCCAGGCTTCCTGGTACAGTGCTGGAACTACTGGGCCTGGGGCCCTAGGGAGAGCGAGGTTTGTTTGGCCCATAGCCCTGGAGGTCAGAAGGTGGCATGGTGCCAATGTCAGCTCTGCTTCATGAGGGACTTGAGGGATGATCTCTGTCTTGGTTACTTTTCTCTCATTGCTGGGACAAAATATACAACACCCCAGATGAAGGGAGGAAAGGTTTATTTAGCTCACTGTTTGTGGAAGTTTCAGTTCATACTCAGTTGGCTCCAAGGCAGGGTGGCATGGCACAGGGACAACACTTCAAGGCAGCAGCCAGCAAAAGCAGCCAGAGCAAAAGAGGGGAGCAAGCCTCTTTTCCTCCCTTATATTGTACACAGGCCACTTCCCCTCCAGGGCGGGTGTAGCACTCACAATCTCCTTGCCCTCCTCTTGCACAGGATGAGGATATTACAAAGTAAGGACCCTAGCTCCCTGCTGTCTCTCTTACTTAAACTTCTAAACTTCTCAAGTTGACACAATGTATCAACCATAACAATCTCCATGTCCGGGCATGTGAGAAGGACAAACGGCATGGTGACTTGGGAGGTCCAGGGCAGCCTCCAGTGACCCAGTCACCTCACAACCGTCCTGTCTCATGAACACCCCACTGCCTCTTCCCACAGCCACAGTGAGGACCAGGCCACCAGCACCAGGGACAAACCGTATCCCAACCTGGCCAAGAAGGCCCCTTCTCCAGCCCCTTTGAGTCACAGGCACTACCCATGGGCTCCTCACTAGTGCCCTGAGCTCTTGTTCCCCCACTACCCCTGAGATGCTGCCACCACCACACTGTCCTTGGCCTGGCCCGTGCCTTCCCAGGTCACTGAGTGGTAGTGACTGCCACTGCTGTAAATCAACCCCACGTGTGCCCTGGCTGACACTGTTCTACAGCAGGATGACCAGGCAGGTCCACTCGCCCCAGGCAGGTGGTGGCTGGAGACACAGGTCAGCCTCTGTGGCTCCCAGAATTCCAGCACTTTCTTGGAATTCTTGGGCTGGTTCCCCGCAGAGAACTTGGATTAAGGATAGGCCTTTTAAGGGTTGAATCTCATTCAACTTTGGCAGCTGCTTTATGAGGTTATCCTTCGGGGTAGCTTAGGCCAGTAATTGTGGGATCATAAAGCGTCGCCTACGGAGCTGGCTGCATTTACAAATGTTCCTGGGTTCCGTCCCAGAGGAGGGACCTGGGATTAGGGTTTTTACTGTGCTTCCTGGGAGACTGAGATGCAGACTGAAGTGTCTAGGAAATGAAATAGAAAGTTCACGTAGAATACATTTCATTTTCTAGGCATCAGTTCCCAAGCTTGTTTTAAATCAGGATGGAGCTGAAAGGGCAGTTGGGAGTCAAAAAGCAAATGTCTGCAAGAAGAAATGCAAAAGTCGGCCTCTCTGGCAGACTTGTCCAGAGAAGGAGCCGGGCGCAGCATGGAGAGGGCATGGTCAAGGTCATTTGTCCAAGGATGGAGGAGCAGGGGCTGAAGCCAGGTGCCTGAACCTCCAACCCAGGACATGAGGCCTGAGACTCCCTGGGGTGGGTTGGTGACAGTTCTCACTTGGGTGAAACAGCATCTTGGTCTCCTGACACTGTGGCCCCTGGTAGCAACTTCCCAGGTCTCTCTACCCAGACACTGGGGGCTCAGGGTTCTTTGCACTTGACCTCAGCCATCCTCTTCTTCCTACACCCTCCTAGACCACAGCTCTCCCCGATAGCCAGCAGCCAGCCTGCCTGTTCCTAGACCACGCCTAGAGCAGCTCTGCTGAGGTGCAGGAGAGTGTCACTCCGGGCCCTAAGGGGTTACCACGTTGCATCATGTCCTTGTCCACATGGGCAGGTCCACAGTGCATTCTGGCTGCAGAGCCCACCCCCAGCTTTGGAGAGGGATCTGAGACTGTGAGTCAATTTGTCAAGGCCTGCAAGGCTGCCAGTATCCTAGTCAGGAGGCACTGTGCTTTCGTGAGTCCTACGGGTCACCCACCAGAGCTCAGTTCAGAGATGTTATTTCCAATCCCTCAGGAGCCCCAGGAGATGCTGAGCTCAGGGAGAGTGAGTGTTGGGTCCAAGGCCTGGGCAAGGTTGGGCCAGGATGGACTCAGTGCTCAGCAGCCCGCTCCACCCCATCTGCGAGCTCTGAAGCTCATTCCCACCTCCCACACATGTTCTCTGGGATCATTTTCGGTTCTAATCCTTCAGAGGTTCTTGGTGACATTCCAGTGGCTCAGCACCCAAACTGTGATGAACAGAGGTGAGCACCACATGTCCCTCTAATTACTTTGTCATTTTGTGGCCACCTTGGGGACAAGGGGTTGGAGGCAGGGTCATGGGACTCCCAGCACCTACACCAGCCCCAGCGGGGAAGGAAGGGCATAGCAGAAAGGCCTGCAGCCTTGACGAGTGACCTCAAGGAGTGAACTTGCTTGGAGCTCAGAGTGCTGGGTGCTCCCACGCAGGACCTCACAGAAGCCTCACGGCTGCCCAGCCTGCTGCACCCTACTTTCAAGCAAGAGTAAAAGCCTTAGGGAAGTTAAAGACCGCCCGCCCCCCAAGTTCACAGGGCCACAGCCTGCAAAAGCCGACCGTAGTACAGGGCGACTTTACCGCTGAGCAGCCACCGACCCCTGAGGAGTTGGACAGTGCTTGCCATTTGCCAGTTTGTCCTCCTAGGCCCTGTCGCCGGGAAACATGGACATGTGGCTGACTTGGCCTTGCTGTCTGCTGGCAGGCAGCATCACCCCCTGCCTGCCTGTGAGACTCAATAGCTGTGAAGGTTGAGATTCCATGGACCCCTTCCTTTTCCCAAGGTGTAACACAGAGCAGAGGAGGGAGGCGGATGGAGCCAGTAGGTGGTCACGACCTCAGCTGCGCTGCCTGCCCTCATGTATTGGACCTCCTGCCCCGTGCTGGGGCACCAAGGGCAGGGCTAGGACGGGACTTGCCTGATATCAGGGACACAAAGGTTTCTGCACGTGTGCATCACGGAAACTCTGACACAGGAGCCAAGGACGACCTGGGTGCTTGTGGTTGTCTCTGTGTGGGCCTCTGTACGTGTGCAAGTGTATGTGTGCGCTTTGCAGGGAGAGGCGGAAGTGTGAGCTGCAGACTGCAGAGACGGTTGTGGCCGCACTTGGAAGACTCTGAGTGTCATCATGAAGAAGCGCTGGCGTTCTGGACTGTGTGCAACAGAAAGTGCTGACATTGTCGCTGTGGAGGCTTTCTTCTGATTTGGAAGATGGGCTAGACGGAGGTAGTGCAGCCAACTGGCCCTCACCCTTTCCTGGGTCCCTATATCCCTGATCCAGGGGCGTGGCATGGCAGCTTAACTACAAACACATGCATGCACATGCACATGCGCACGCACGCACGTACACACGTACGTACGTACACACGCACACGCAGGCACACACATCTCAGCCTTCCCCGACTCAGTCTCCTCCTCATGGCTCCTTCTCTCTGTCTGTGTAGCTGCTACCTCCGAGCATCCTCTGCTTGATCTCTGCTGTCAGTTGGATCATGTGTCCCCAAAGTTGCCCTCCAGTCCCAGGCCCTCCACCTGCAAGGGTGGCTGTGTTTGGAGAGAGGGTGACCAAGGCAGGACTCCGTGGTGTTGGAGCCGAGCGGGCCTGCATCCAGTGTGTAGAAGTGGAAATGCAGAGTCACACGAAGACACTGTTCTGGAAGACAAGTGCCACCCTGGAGGCCAAGAGGTGGCATGGGACAGTCCCTAGAGCCTCTTGACGTTGGAACCCCAGCCCCGGAGGTGAGGGAATGCACCGCAGCTGTGGCAGCCCCAGCCTGTAGGGTGGGTGAAGGGGTTCCGGGGAGCAGGCATGATCACCTCACCACACACCGGCCTTCCCAGTTCCCCGCTGCATAGTTATAGGTGATTTTTTGGCCGAAGTGTGCCCAAGGTCCCCCGGACCTGTTCTGTGCTACTGTCCCCGCCCCCGTGTCTAGCAGCCTGAGATCTCTTCCTGTGAAGTAACACCCAGGGTCACTCTTCCTCCTCTGACACCTTATCAGTGACAGTGGTGACAGTGACGTGACACCTCCCATCTGCGGTGGGGCCCACTGTCTCCAGCACCAAGGTGAACCAGCAGGAGTGCTATCCCAGGAACCTTCCCTGAGTCCGGGCAGGTGAGAGAGGAGGGAGTGGAGGCCGCAGATCCGGGAGGCTGGTGGATTCTGTCGCCTGTCACATCCCAGCACTCAGAAGAGCAGGGAAGGGGAACTCGGAGGAACTGAGACTGTATCTCCCCACATCCCTGCTGTGCAACTCTGGGACAAACCCTAGAGATCCATCCACAAAGGGAGAGAAAGAACAAGCGCACCCAGAATCGCCGGACAGCCTAGCAAGGAGAGGGGGACGAGGGGACAGTGATGCCTGTGCAGTACCCATGTGCGGATGTCACCCACTGTTTCCCCTTGGCCAGCACGCGCCCAGGAATGGCCGGAGCAGGTACTGCCCTGACCGCCGTGTGGAACAGCAGCAGGGCCGCGGGCCACACTGCAAGGAGGCCAGCCCACCTCAGCCCTGGAGGCCACTCTCAGACCTCGGCTCCACTCGCCCGTATGCAGGGAGTCACAAGGTTCGTGGGCCCTGGCATCCTGACCTCAGTTCCCGGGCCCACCTCACTGCATCTCAGCTGCGTGAGTGTGATGCTGGCCCACCCAATCTGGGACAGAAACGCTGTCCGCAGTTCCGTGGCTCTCCTTCTTCCGATGGTGGTGACACATGTGAGGCCCGTCATGCTGTTTGGAGAGAGGCCACAGTGTGTACACAGTGTGTACTTCCACAGTGTGCAGGCCACCAGGGTCCAGTACATTCATGGTGCTGTGTGGGCCCCCCTCCCTCCAGAAGCGCACCCGGAAATACTAGATAACTCTCCACTCCTCCCTCAGGCCAGCAACTGCTGTTCCACCTTCTGTCCTTGAGAATTTAGGCACGATACAAGTGAAACCTTACAATACGTGTCCCTTATCCATATACCCAGGCTGCATCACGTGCCACAATTTCCTTCCTTTTCCAGGCTAAGTAATATTCCATTTTAGTATCACTGAGAGCGGGCATGCTCACCTCACCCTGCTCCTGCTGAGCATATGCTCGACCACTGAGTACACCCGGCCCTTCCTGGTGTTTTACAGCCCCGTTTCAGTGACCCAGTCACATGCCGATGGGCAGTTGGTGTATTCACGTTGACTCTGCTGTGAATGCTGACAGATAAATTCCTGTCCAGGACTTTGCTTTCCACTCTCTGGGTATGTGGTGACCCTACGTTTAATTTTTTGGATCAGCCACTTCCCCACTGCTGTGCTGGTTTCCGTTCTTACCACCGTGGTGTGGGCTCCAGCTCCCCTATGTCCTTCACGCTCGGAAATGTTTCTTTTCATTTCTTGATGGTAGTGACGCCCATAGGTGTGGACGGCACCTGCTCCAGCACCTCCTGAGGATTCACATTCCCGTGTCATCCCTGCCCTGCGCCCTGTGACCCCAGCTGGAGTGGGAGGGGCGGCCACTCTGGGTACCACTCTCTGGAGTCTCCTCTGTGTGTCTCTAGTTCTGTCCCGTCCCTGTAAATGCTGGATGACTGTTTTCCTAACGAATTTCACCTAATAGAAAGGAGAAGCGAATCCTTCACCATCTCCAGCCGCAGAGGAAGCGCAGAGGGAAGAAGCTGGATTTCCCCGCCCGGACCTCCTCATCTGCAGTCAGGCCTGAGAGTCCCTTCCCTCCCGACTCCAGGGCATGCTGCTGTGAACCTGAGCCCCGGGACTGCGCAGAGGTGGTGACAGTGCCTGGGGGTGAGGCAGCCCCCGCCCCCTACCCCTGGTGATGGATGGAGCCTTGTTGGAGCCGGGTTTGTTTGTTGTTGTGGTGACACTGGAGACAGAAGGTCCAGCTCCTGGCTTAGTGACAGAGTGAGGTCTTCAGATGTCTGCGATTTTTCCTCTATCATCACAGCAGCAGTCCTGGGGTTCCTGAGCCCCAACCGTGGACAGCATCTGCTGTCCTGCTGAGGACAGGTCTGCAGTGCCCTTGGCATTTCTGGGAAGCGGAGGTGCTGGGTGCCCTCCTGCTGTCACTTCAGTCCGGGAGGAAAGTGCCTCCTCCCTGGGGCAAAGGGCGGGCTCCTGCGCTACCCTCATGTCCCCCGCAGCCCAGCTCAGGCATGTTCAGCCACCACTCTTTGTGAAACCTCCCCATCTGGGCCCTTGTTTCCCTGCCCAAAGTGCCAGCCCACTATTGCAGGATTCTCCCGGCCCCTCCGGGTCATCTCCATGGGCTCAGGGGACAAAGGATTCACTGCCACTATCTGGACACTTGCGCTGGGCTGTGCCTCACAGCCCTTTGCCTCTAAGACTCAGCCCTCACAAGATCACGCTGCCTTGATCGGTGTCCGCTTGCACGTCCCATCTCCTCTTCTGGGGTCTCCACTCCCCGAAGTGGGGTGCAGCACCGCAGGTGGGCAGCCTGCTCCATCCGGCACTTACAGTGTCCCACCTGCTTCTGGGAGCAGCCTGCAGACATGCACAACGACCTGGTCAGAATGGTGTCCCCAGCTCCTCCTGACCACCCTCAGCGGTCCTCCCCCCAGGCCAGGCCTGAGCCTGCTGCCCAGAAAGATTAGCCTGGGGCCACTGGGACACACAGATACCTCTTTGGGGCCCAAGGTCACCTCGGCTGCCTCACATCCTTTGGGATGGGAGTCCTGACAGGTAGACATCACCCGGGGAGCTTGGGGGCCTCTTCAGGGGGGAAAGGGTGTGGTGCATATAGTGGGGGGTAGTCCCTTTCTCTGAGAGGCAGCATCGTCTCCCAGTTCTTGCAGAGGTCCTTTGTGCACTGGGTGAGAACGGCAGGCTTTTGAAAGCGGAGTGGAGGGCTTAGTCAGCTCCAGATGCTAATCTTAGGCAGGAGCAGTGTGGCCCTCCCATGGCTCAGTTGTATAATTTTATTGCAAGAAGGAACCCAGGGTGCAAAGAGGGAAGAACAAGAGACCCTACAGCTCTGGACCGGGACTGGATGAGATGAGGTAGGGATGGGGGAGGGGGGGTGGGCAGACTTTGCACCCTGACATCACCACCTGCTGGTCCTCCAGTCAGAAAACAGGGCTGGGACACAGGGAGGAGGCCATCACCTTAGGAAAGCCAGCCTGGTAAGATCCAAGCACCCTGCGTCTCCAGAGCTGGCTGCTAGGGCTCCCTGCTGTCTGTAAACCCGCTGCAAGGACCTTGTGGGGTAACGTGGGCCAGGGTCACCCTGGACCTGACATGACCCAAGGAGCTGCCCTGAAGCCAGAGGCCACAGCAGGTTCCTTTCCCAAAGGTCCTCTATAGATGCCCAGGGCTTTGGTCAGCTCAGGGATGTGCTCGTGTCACCCCTCCCTATGCCCTGGAGCTGGACCTGGGGGTGCAGCAGTGATGACTAGAAGCTGTCCTCACCCTGACTCTTTCAGGACTCTCTGGGGGCTCCTCACTGCCCCTGGAGGGGTGCTGTTCCCCAGCTCTGCAGGGCTCTGAGAGAAGTCAATGGAGTGACCTCTCATGAGTCTCCACGTTAGTGCAGTCTCAGCCTGCGCTGGTCAGAAGCTGGTATCTGCTCCCATTTGAATAAGAACCCAGGCTTGAGTCCAAACTCCTTCTTGTTGGTTCTGACGCCCATGAAGAGAACACTTTACCAGGCCCCCTGGGTGGGGAACAGGGAACTGGAGCTGGATCCAGCTACACCCTGAGTCTTCGGGAACAAGGAATTGTATTTCCTTCTTATCATAAATCCAAAAATGTACAGAAGTGTGGTTCATTATTTTTATTTCATCAGTTAAAAAAAATCAGATCACATATGCTTATCAGCTGGTCTATGGGTCAGAGGGGAGCAGCGGGGGTGGCCCAGAGCTCTTGGGAGGATTAGGGTGGCCCTGTGCCTCTCAGGGCCTTAGGCCTAAGGCAGAAGATCGTCTGAGTGCCAGCCCCACCCTGCCCCAACACCGCAGTCCATGGAGCAGAAAGCCGGGGCAGACATCCGGCCTCAGAGGGTACACCTGCCACCAGGCACGTCACGGGAGTTCCCGTGGGGACTCAGAAGAAACCGAGATTAGCTGGGAGCAGTGCACACACCCGTAACCCTGGCATTCAGGAGGCCGAAGCAGGAGATCACTGAATTTGAGGGCCACATGGAGAGCTCAAGGTCAATGACAGAAGGCTATTGAGACCATGTCTCAAAAAAACCCCAAAATAAAACAAAACAGCAAAGCCAAACCAAAATCATGATTTCCATCGCTTAGTGAAGCGCACATTTGTAGGTTCCCTTGAGAAATCAGCACATCGTGCAAAGCTGGGGGCAGCTGGCACGTGGGAACGTAAATCGCGGGTGAGAAGCAGGCCCCGAGGGGCCTCTCTGGCCACTTTGTGTCCCCAGCACAGGGCTTGGGGCTCAAACCTCATTTGCTGCATTTCTCTCTCTTTAACAGAGAAACATTTCCATGTGTCCAGTTTTCTACCAAAGTGGGGAACCCGGTGCAGCCCAGCTTTCCCAAGCCGCAGTGGGGAGCAGGGGAGGGAATCTTTCCGTGCCTCCCTCCTGTGCGGCTGACCCTGCCCTTGCTCCCCGGGTTCAGCAGCACCTGTGTGATCGGTGGTCTTAGGGCTGCTGGGACCCTGAGCAGACCCTGCTGGGTGGTGAGATTCACCCACCATCTGTCATCCCTGAGCAGAGGGGCTTTGGGCCTTAGGGGGGTGGGCAGTGGCTCCACCCCATGTGGGAGGCTGGGCCTTGACAAGCACCCACTGTGGCCTTCCCCAAGACCCAGCTCACCTGACATGTGTGACAGGGCCCATATATCCCTGTGCCTCTGTTTCCTCTTCCGTGCCTTGCAGGTGCTGGACTCTGCCCTCTGGGCCCACAAGGTGAGCTCGTGCCAGGGCCTTGCTGTTCTCTGTGCACACAGAAGAGTGGGAGTTAAGGCCCAGGCAGGAGCTCACCCCAGGGGGCCTTCTCTTCGTGACAGAGGAGCAAAGCCCTCTTCTCTGCACCTCTAGCTTACCCCTCTGCTGTGTCCGTCCATGGTGGGTCAAGGCCCTGGACCGGGCTCTGGGAAGCCACCCACCCTACTCCTGCTGAGCACGTGCCTAGCACCCCGAGCTCTGCCTGGTCTTGCCCCCGTCCCGGGCAGAGCCAGGCTTTCTGCCATTTCCGACAGGAGATTCCCCCGCCATCTGTCATTGCTGACGTTTATGGCTGGGGAGATTGGGGTCGTTGAGATTCCTGGGCTGAGACGGAGCCCTGCAGGCAGGGAGCAGAGTCCTGGGGAATCAGGACCGAGAAGGAGCGTTCAGCACGGTAGAGTGGCTGTCACAGCACAGCCAGCTGCACAGAGGGCGCAGCAACCTGGGGGCAACAGGTGCACGTGTCCCTGCCAGTATGGTCCTGGAGCGGTGGGGAGGCCAGGACTGTGACAATGGGCCCTGGGGACAGCAGGGACACTTCCTGAGCACCTGTGGTTAACGTGCCAGGGGCAGGGCCCTGAGCAGCTGATGCACATCCTTCACAGGAATGCCAGGAGCGGTGTGGCAAGCACCGTCGGGGATCTGAAGATGGAATCTGGTCTCCAGGAAAAGGCATATTACAGATTTGTCATATGTGGCACAATGTTAGTTTTTGCAAAGGAAGCATTTTTCTAAAACTAAAGCTATGAGGTCTGGAAGGTCATGAGGATTGTGAGTGTGCACAGCTAGCTGCCCCCACCCCACACACATGTGCTGGTGCCCACACCCTTGGCGCCTGGCTGCATTTGGGGCAGTTATTTGCCTGCCCTGGCTCTGTGAGGGCGCAGGAGCTGTGCTGAGTATCCCAGAAATGCAGGATGCACCACAGCTCCCATGTTGGGGGCCGACTTTCCAAGTAGGGCATGATCCTCCATTTGCACCAGGAAGGAAACCACTTCTGCCCCCCTAGAAGGCTCACTGTGGGTCACCTTGCACCATGGCTGTCACCCAGTCTCTCCCTGTCCCCACAATCACCACACTGGGGCTCATGCAAACTGTCACTCCACCCTCCCAGGGTGGTACCCAGCCTGACCAGCCACCAGGATACAGCGGGAGGGATCCTCTCTGCCTCCTCCTACAGCCCCTGTGTGACACCCCCCCCACACACACAGTACAGGCCCTGGAAGGAAGCCCTGGCCAGCTGCTGGCTGAAGACCCCAGAGGCCACGCTCTTCCTGATGCTTGTGGAAGGGTTGCTGGGCAGGCAGGAGCACCCTGACTCTGCAGAGAACATTCAGTGGCAGCTGCAGGACCAGTTGGTGTCCCTGGGGAACATGGCCCTGGCGATGCCAGGCAGTGGCAGAGTGGGGAGAGGCTGGATCCTGAACACTGCCCACTACCAGCTGGGCAGCTTGGCAGCAGAAGGGCACTGTCCTGGGCTCCCTGCAGAGCAGATCTTTGATGCTACCCAGGAGAATCCCAGTGCTGACCAGGGCTTCACGACATAGGTGCAATCCACTGAATGATTGGTCCCAGCCCTCTAGTCTGTCTGTCTTCTGGGGACAAGGTCCCACTTCCACGTGAAGCCACCTAGGTGCTGCCAATCTTCAGCTACTCATCTGCATACACAAAGCCACCTTTGCTGTATATATCCCTGGGACTTTGGAGGTGTGTGGCAGGAGGTGGGAATGGAGACTAAGTGAAGAATTCCCCATATGACGCTGGTCCTTGGGGATTCCAGGGACAGAGTGGTGGGCTGTGGGGTCCTGTCCACAGCCAGCATGTTGTTCCATGGGTGTTTCTCCCTTTAGATGGATCTTCTGGAGCCCAGGGCCTCCAAAGCTAGTGGTGAGTTCTGCTTCTTAGCAAGATAGGAATTTTAGTGTGGGAGGGGGAATCCTGTCAATGACAGCAAGGCTAGAACACGAGTTACAGGAGAGTTTATCTGCAAATTCCAGATTTTGGAGCAAGATGCCCTTAAAAGTCTTTGTGTTTCAAGTCGTTTATCTTCCAATGACATCATCTTAAAGTCTAATAGTGGTCAAGGTTATCTTGTTTTTTGGGGGCACTGTTAAGGCAGAGCGTGTTTAAATCTTGCAAAAAAGTCATTTGAGCTGCCAGGAACTGGGAGAAATGCATTTCTACTCTCAAGACAAATGAAGGCAACTCTCGTGGGATTTCCAGCTGAGTCAGAGGACTTGGAGTCCAGAAGTCTGAGGCCCGGTGACATCTACCTTAAATTACGGCTGAACCACAGAGTACCTCTGTAGGGTGGTGAAGGATGGAGAAACACTTGAAAGGTTTCTCAGGGCTCCTTCCTTCATGTGTACGCAGTCAGATTCTTTGGGAGAGCACGTCTGATCCATGCTAAGCACTCTCCAGAGTCCTTTAGCTGTCACCCCTGTGAGTAACCCAAACATGCTGTCTCCCCTCTCCCTTGACTGTGTTACAGCTTCAATTCTGCTTCAGTATTCACTTATTTAACTAAATGTGCCTTTGAGGGGTGGGGATGAGTTGGAGGTGGGTCCCTGAGCAATGCCTTGAGGACACAGAGCTCTCCCCTTGGGCTCTGCCCCCAGCCCCAGGAATTGAGCAGGTTTACTCTACCAGGCCCTTCCTCCAAGATGCTACTGCCTCTGAGCTGGGAAGCCATGGACTGAATCCTTTGAAACCATGAGCCAGATTAACCCCTTCCTTCTTTAAATTGTGGGTGTGAGGAGTTGTGTCCCAGTGACAGGAAAACTAGCTAACAAGTCTGGGTCCAACTCTGGGAGGGAGATTTCTGTCTCACCATCATCAGTCACGATCCACAAATGAAGGGAGATGAGGCTTACTGGGCAGAAGAGCTGTCCTAAGGTAGAATACCCACTCTAGCAGACGGCCACCCCATGATCCTTGAGAGAAACTCTTCAAACACTGCCCATACTGTCTACCTGAGGCTCCCTGGTGAATTCTTGGGAGACAGCGTGGAACCACAGCCAGCAGTTGGAAGGCAGCACCTTGGCCAGCTGAGATCTTGCCATGCTGGGCGAATCTCCCAGAATTCACTTTGTGAAAATTTAATGCACAAGTTCATGTGTCTGGGGGAATCTGGAGGTGGGAATTGGAGCAGTAATGAGGACCAGATGGGGTTGAAAGAAAGATAAGAGACTGGGGAGCTAGAAGCTTGGGGTTACCTCTCTAGGATTCTGCAGGTCCCCAAGAAAGAAGCCCCTCACTAGACATAGCATCTAGCTTAGACCCCAGAAGTATCAGCAGAATGAATCTTCTTTATAAATCACCTGGTGTGTGGTAATCAGTGATAGCAACAGAAAACAGCTAAGAGCCTGGCCAGGTATTTGACAGCAGCGCTGCTTGATTGGCCAGCACAAGACTGAACAGGTGACATGTTCTGGAGCTTCCAGGCTGTGCAGATGCAGGAAAGACCCTGGCAGATGAAGCCACTGGACACTCACTTCTGCTTGATCATGAGGCCACTCACAGCCTGGACACCTGCCTCCTTACATACCTGCTATAGGAAGAGGTGAAAGACATATGGGCCCCTAATGCAGGAAATTCTGACCAACTCAGGGACCCAGTGTGAGGCCAGGGAGGCAGGAATCCAAAATAGAAACAGTGAGGAGAAACAAACAGAAAAGAAGGCACCAAACTCAATAGCCACACACCACAGTGAATGTAGAATCTAAAATTTAGCAGAAAAGTCTCTAAACAAGCAATCCACAACAAGAAAACCCAACAATCAACCAGCGACCAAAAACACAATCTTAGGGAAAGTATCTGGTATGGAAAGAATCTTAGGGAAAGTATCTGGCATGGAAATAGTGGCAACAGAATGTCACCAAGGTGAGAGGGTCATGCCGATGCAGGGAAAGAGTGTGGCTCCAAACAGACCTGGACAAGTATGAATGGCAGGCATCAAGGATCAGTGGGCTTGGAGAGGGAGTTAGTAGTGATTCTCCAGTCCTCACGGGACAGAAATCTTAGGGCCGAGAGAATATCAGCGGTCATAACAGCGTGTTCCTCATCTGAAACAACAGGAGTTAGAGACCTCATGTATTTAAACCTTTACTTACTGCACTCTGTGTGTGAACTGAGTTGCCACCCTATGTCTTGCACAAATGCACTCATACTATAGTCAATTGAAAATTTAAAGATACCAGTAGATGAGGTGTAGTGCTGATTAGCTTGGCTTAATCGCTCTGCAATGCACACGCCTCCTGACACCACGCTGTACGCAATTCATATCTACAGTGACTATTCGTCAGTGAAAAACTACACAAGTGTATTTACTTGTTAAGGTATCATTTGCACACCACAGCCCTCGCCCTTTGAGAGTGTGTGGTTCAGTTGTTATAGTACATCCATTTTTTTGCAAATACGAACACACCCTAAAACTCAGATTCAAATACAAGGAAACCACTGTAGCCAAAATGACTCTAAAAAATAGCAGAGCTGTGTAGTTCAGTGGTTAGTGTGTTCTAACGCAGCCCTCCTCACTGTTAACCCCAGAATACAATCACCATCCCGGAGAGCAACCCCACAAGTCCCTAGCAGTCACTCCCTACTCCTTCCTCTTCCTCCTCTCTGGCAGTCATCAATCTACTGTTATCTGTATTTACATGTTCTGGACATTTTCTGTAGACATAATCACATAACCTGTGGCTTTTGGTATGTAGCTCCTTCCCCTTTGTGTAACATTTCAGAGACTGATCCACACTGTTGGATGCTGGCACCATACTTCACTTCTTATGATGGCCGAATGCTATTCTATGGGATAGAAATACTGCATTTTGTTTACAGTGTCATTGACTGATAGACACGGGGGTTGTTTCCACTCTTTGACCACGAGGAGAAATGCTGCTATGAACATTTATGTCAGTGTTTCGGTACGAATGTGTATTTCCTTCTCCCCTGAGTATGTACTTGGGAGTTAGATTTCTGGCTCGTATGTAACTCTGTCTCCACGGTCAGCATTTTGAGGAACTGCCAAATTTCTTTCCCAAGCAATGGCGCCATTTCCATTCCCGCCAGTGATGAATGAGGACTGCAGTCTCTTCGTGTTCTCTCCAGCACTTTCTACTGTCCACCTCTGTTGTTATTACGGCTGAGTCATGTGAAGCAGTACATCATTTTGGTTTTGATTTGAAATTCTCTAAGACTAATGATGTTGACTTTCTTTAATGCACTTATTGGCCATGTGAACAACTGCATTGGAGAAAGATTTATTTAGATCCTTTGCCCATTTTTTTTTTAACTTGAATTAGTTGTCTTTATTTTTGAGCTGTGCTCTTTGTATATTCTGGGTACAAGTCCTTTGTTAGATACATGACTTACATATATTTTTCCCACTGCACGGGATTGCTTTACCTTTGAGGCACACATCTTTTCAATTTTGATAAAGTAAAGTTTACTCAGTTTCACTTTGGTTTTCTTTGGGTAGACTGTATAAAAAACAATTGACTAACCTAAAGCTATCATTATTTATACCTATGTTTGCTCTTTCTTCTTTCTTTCTTTCTTTCTTTCTTTCTTTCTTTCTTTCTTTCTGGTAATTGAACTCTGGACCTGGCGCTTGCTAGGTAGGCACTTATGCCACTGAGCTATATCCCTGCCTCTGTACCTATGCTGTCTTATAAGAGTTTCATAAGTTCTGCTCTTGCATCCATCTATTTCATTCATTTTAATTAATTTTTATATATGGGATAAGAGTCCATCTTCATTATTTTCCATGAAATATCCAATTTCCTTAGCATTTCTTGATAGAAGATTTCTCTTTCCAAATTGTATAGCCTTGGCACCTTGGCACACTGACAGCAAAAGTGAGAGTTTATTTCTTGGACTCTCAGCTCCTTTCCATGGGTCCTATGTCTGTCCACATGCCATTGCCACATTGCTTTGGCTACTGTGTGTTTGCAGTAAATTTGGGAAAAAGAAGTGAGTTTTCCATCTTTGTTATTTTTTAGGAGCATTTTGGCTATAATGGGTTCCTTGTATTTGCATGTGAATTTTAGGATAAGTTGGTTCATATTTGCAAAAAGTCCACCTAATATTTTTGATACTATTGCATTTAATCTATAGATTAATTCAGTAAATAGTGTCATATTTAATATGAAGTCCCCTAATTTATGAACCCAGGATATATTTATACTTATTTAGGTCTTTAATTTCCTTCATCAGGCTTTGTAGTTGTACTGGTTTCATATGTTTGGTTGACTTTACTCCTAACTAGTACTGTTTATTCTTTTGATGCTATTGTAAATGAAATTGTGTTCTTAATTTAGACTTTTCATTGATAAGGTATAGAACTACAACTGATTTTTGTACATTTATCTTGTATCTTGCAACCTTGCTGGGCTTGCTGATTAGTTCTGGGAGTTTTCTGGGTACATTCTTAGGGATTTTACAGGAGAAGAGTTAAGCAGTTAAGTCACTTAACAGAGGTAGTACTGTTTACTCCTTCTCCACATGTATTGCTTGTACAGTGGACCCTTAATTTATGAACTCAATTTATTTGCAAGAGCTGGTTGTAACTCAAGTTGGTTGTAAGTCAAGACTATTTTTCCCACGAGAAATAATGGAAATATGCATAATGTATTCTGAACCTCCCAAAGTATCCCTGAAGTAAACTTTTCATAATAAAAAGTGTTGTATAATGTGTGCAACTTACCAGAAACACCAATAACTCCCCTAGGGTATTCACCAAAATTTATAAAATACGCTGTTTCTCGGAAACAACAATTTCATACTGTACTCATCATTCAAGTTGACATCTTTGGCTTGCAGGAAGAGAGGATGAAGTGGAGGTTGTTACTGATGGAAGGAGAGTCCCCTTCCATAAGAACACCAGGAATCTGGCTCTTTTGAGTCCTTTCCCTCACTGGGAGTTTGTAGCCCACTGGATCTGGTTCTGGATCACTAGGTCTCAACTAATTTCTCAGAACTAAAAATTGTCTACAGTTGTCTGTTTCTGTCTTTATTTTAACACTGACTTGCAGTATGACGTGACATTGTCATTAAGCAGGTGGATGCAATGATTGACTTTTTCTCTGTCTGGGTGGGTTTTCTCCATAAATGTTTGGAACTCTGTTCATTTTTTCAGGAATGCCTTTATTTCAAAAGAAGAACCTTGCTGCACTGATGTTCAATACTCCCCCTCCTCTTCAGGAAGCTCCTCAGCTGCCATTCTCTGTTGCTCAGCCAGAAGTTGCTCTGTAGACAATTCCTCGGCCTGTTCCCCCACCAGCTCCTCAACATCACCGCTGTCTACTTGCAAGTCTATGGAATCTGCTCTAGTGACAGTGTTGTCAATCACAGCGTCAATTGAAGGCTCAGATTCCCCTACACGGCCTTCAAAGTATCTCTTCTGTTTATCTTTCTTCCAGGAAGATTTCAATGTCCTTAGAGAGACATTGGCCCAGGATTTCTCAGTTAATCCCACACAGCAAAGGATGTTGTGATGTTCCTTCCAGAACTCTTTAAGGACTAAATCTGTATCTGAGACCATCTGCAAAGACTTCACAAACCCTTCCTCGGTGTATAGCTCCTTAAAGTCGCTATAACCTGCTGATTCATGCTGCAGTACAGGAGCTGTGTTAGGTGAGAGGAAACCACTGGAGTTCTTCAGCCAATTCTTCTTCCAAATCGCCCGGGGGTAGGGTGGGCAGGAGCATTGTCCATGATGAGGAGAGCCTTGAGGGGTAAAGCTCTGTCCCCTAGATATTCTTAACAGTGGGACAGAAAGCCTCCCTGATCTTCTCAAGAAAAAATATTCTTGTTACCCAGGCTTTTGCATTAGATCTCCACGTGACCTCCAGCCTAGTCTTCTTGACATTATGTTTCTGGACACTCTAGGGGTCTCAGAGTGATAAAGCAAGAGAGGCTTCATCTTGAGGTCACCGCTAGCTTTGGCACTTAGCAAGAAGTGTAGCCTGTCCTTCACAGGCATGTCCCCTAGCATTTTCTTCCCTTCCTGGGTGATTTATGTTCTCTTGGGCATTTTCTTCCAGAAAAGGTCAGTTTCATCACAGTTGAAAAGTTGATGAGAGCAAGAGCCATTTCTCTGTGTCATCCTTTAAAGGTGGTGTAATGTTCAGCAACCCTTTTATCAGCACTGGCTGCTTAATCGTGCCTAGTTATGTTATGAACCCCAGTTCTCATTTTAACATTGTGAAACCACCCCTTAATGTTTCACCATTATCACTCGTTGATGGATTATCCATTATGAGATCTGTACTTACAGCCCTAGCTTTTTTGCTAATTGTAGACTCAGGCTATAACCTGCCATCTGTCTTTTATTTATCCACACTAAAAATAGCCTTTCTACCTCATCTGACACTGTTGATAGTGAATCGCTAATTTGAATAACACCTTCAGCAACACTAGCTTCCTTATACACATCGTTTCTCTGTACATGTGCTGAGATGATGGATTTCAGCATGCTGTGCATATTAGCGAGGTCAGTCACAGGAATACCGCTCTCCTAGCGCTCCACCATTCCTTTTCCTTTTCAATTGTGATGGCTTTTTTTTCACCTTCCCTTCCTTCCTTCACTTCTTTTCTAGGTTTTTTGGGGGTGATTTTGATAGCAGTAACAGACCATAATGATTATATAAAGCACTGAGCAAAATCGCATCCACAAAGTCTGGCTGAGACCGACACTTACATACACTTATATATGCTTTTCTGGCATCGCGAGCCTTTGTTTACAACCACACAGGCGGTGGGCATTCAGGTTGTAAGTCAAGACTTTCACCATAAGTTAAACCTAAAATTCTGCTTGTAACCCAAGTTGTTTGTACGTGAGGCCAGTTGTAACTATGCTCCCACAGCTCTCTCCACTGCACATCATCCCCATGCAGTAACAAGGATGCTGAGAACAGACTCTCCTGACGGATTCCTCATATGAAGGTAAAACAACCGGTCCTTTATTGTTGTGCGTGACATTTTCCTTTTTCAAAAAGTTCACTTCTATTCTTCCTTGGTGGAATGTTTTAACATGAAAAGGGCATATTAATTTGATAGTGCAGTAAAGAAGAAGAAGGAAGAAGAGGAGGAGGAGAAGAAGCAGAAGAAGAAGAAGAGGAGGAGGAGGAGGAAGAGGAGGAGGAGGTGGAGGAAGAAGAAGAAGAAGAAGAAGAAGAAGAAGAAGAAGAGGAAGAAAAAGAAGAAGAAGAAGAAGAAGAACAACAACAACAACAACAACAACAACAACAACAACCTTGGTTGGAAATTCTATGTCCAGAAAAGTTATCTTTGGGAATGAAGTTAACAAGCAAAGTAAAACCAAGAGAATCTACACTATGGTACTACTTTAAAGGCTGGCCTGAGGGAATTCTTCAAACAAGTAAATGATAAAATAAAAACTCTGAAAGCACAAGGAGGAAGAAATATGAAAGAAGCAGAAATACAATAGACTTTTCTGCGTGAGTTTTATAAGTTGTATTTGATGATTGAAATGAAAGTATAACCTCATCTGTTATTCGAGACACTGTCCTTAAGAGCAGGGAAGACATGTTCATTATGACACTATTCATAGCAGCCAGGAAATAAGAACACTTAGGTGTCTGTCGGCTGAATGGGTAGCAAAAGCGGGGTGCTTATGCAGGGATTGCTGTGCAGTCATGGAAAAGAATGAAACCCTGTGTGCACAAGAACACAGAAGGATCTGTATTAGTTATGTTAAGCGAAGTAAGCTGGGCTCGAATGACAACTGGCACATGGTCACACCTGTGTGGAACCTGGAGCAGTTGGTATCGTGGGAGAGGAGAAGAGGATGGTGGCTCCCGAAGCTGGTCAGTGGGCGCCGGGTTAGTTAGACAGGAGCAGGAGCATTGGAGGTTGGTTGTACACTCAGGGTCTGCAGATGTGGTGGTGCTGTAGAAAGGAATTTTCATGTTTTCAGCATGAAGAAGTAACAAATACTGGAGGAAATCAATATGCTTACCCTGCTTTAAACATTACACAAGCTGGGCATTGTGGTGTGTGCCTTTAATCCCAGCTCTCTGGGAGGCTGAGGCAGGAGAATCACAAATTCAAACCCGGTTTAGTAATTAGTGAGGCCCTTGCTCAGAATGAAAAGAAAGGTCTGGGGATGTGTCTCAATGTAAAGGGCCCCAAGTTCAATCCCCAGCTCCACAAAAACAAACATTTTAAAAAGATACAATATAAAGATGAATAAAAACATTGCATGGAATCCTGTATATATTCATGTGTTCCTGTGCCAATTATTACATACATCTAAAATTTTCTGAAGAAGTAAACATGGGGAAGGCAAAGCACCTGAATGGAAGGAACGTTTGGTGTCTACATCTAGCCTGAAGCTGGAACTAGCAGACTGTTGCGGTGACGTGTGTGCATCAGAGCTCCAAGAGGTCACTCTGACCCCAGGTGGAGAAGGGGCAGTGCAAAACCCTGTAAGCAAAGGAGGACTGAGTTGTTGAGGTGACTCACAAGATGGCAAGGACTGTCCTCCCTTGTGCTTAGATCTGGCCCCCCCTTCCTGTGGCGCTGCTGGGAGGAGGCAGGGCCTGTAGGAGAGGTGGGGTCATTGCGATGTAGCTTTTTGGGGACACTAAGATCTGTTTTGTCCCCTCCCACCCTGCCTCTTAGCCACTATGAGGGTCCCACATAATGCTCTGCCTGGACACAGATCCAAAAGACACAGGGCTTGGTGGCTATGGACCAAACTGTGTGCAGTCAGAGCCTGGATCCAGCCAGGGGCCTGGTATCAGCCACTGGAAATTCTCCCAGGGTGGTCACTCTGGGTGAGGTCCGGCTCATCCCAGAAGCTCCCTGTGCCCACGAGTGTGTGTGACCTGGTGACAGTCTTCCTGCAGCCCAGCGGTCATTCCAGCATTCCAGGCACCTCTGGAAACACCATCAGGACAACCAGAGCCTGAGACACAGCTTGGGGCCCAGAGATGTACCCAGAAGGACCAGGTACCCAGCAAACACTGCTTAGTGGAATGGGGCAGACAGCGAGGCTTCCCGGGAAGGATTCCTGGGATAGAATCCAAAGGGGCTGGGGTTTGCCAGGCATTGCCCAGGGTGAGCTGAGGGCAAGTTGCTGACCCGCCCTAGGTCTGACTCCCAGGCCCTGCTCTGCACCAGCCCAGTAGGATGCTGGGGACTCTCCTGAGGGCCTTCCCTGGACAAGGCCAAGTCCTTTGTATACAAAGTCATGCTGCATTCTTACGGACACTGAAAAGGTCTCCCTATTTACAGCTGGGACAACTGAGGCCAGAGGAGAAAGGCTCAGGGAAGGTGGGTGGTACGGTGCGCGGGAGGGTCTGATGATGAGGGCAGGGGTGGACTGGTGTGGAGCAGGGTCTCCTTGCTGAGAAAGGACAGCTCCGGATGTTAAATAGACAGGATAGAAGAGCCTGCTAGGAAAGGGGTTCCACCAGGGGTCCTGGGTAAAGGTTGGGTGTAGCCCAAAGAAGCTACCCTTCCTGCCCATAGCGTTGCTGTGATGGCCCGGCCAGCTCTGTCTTGGTGCAGTTTTCCTCCATGTCCCCCATGCAGGATGCAGGAGAGTGTCAAAAGTCACCTGAGGGCAAGGTTGTGCTGACCCTTGTGTCGGAGCTGGTGGCTCTGACCCTGGGGACAGCCATGGCCATGCCGTGTGTGTCTGCAGTCCTTGTGGTCATGCCAGAGGCCTGGCGACGAAGGTGCTGTCTGAAGCCTCGGGGTGTTTACTGCTCATTTTCTGCGCTAAGCTTCAGGGCTGAGCTGCAGCCTTCCCAGCACAGGCCGGGACCTGAGGGAAACGCAATGGAAACGCTAGGCGCTTTGCGAGCAGAGCCAAACATCTGGATAGTTAGAAAAAATGCAGTTTTTAATGGAGCTCCTCAGTCTTCTCAGGAAGCTTGGCTCATGCAGTTACACGTGTGCAGGGCAGCGTAGAAGCCATGTGAGTTTGTAAGCTCAGTGTCGTCGGGTTGGAACTGCCGAGAGGAGAACACTTAGGTGCTACACAGCTAGGTGACAATGATGATGTGTGTGCTATTGCACAGAGGTCTGTGTGGTACTTGGCTGTGATGAACAAAGGGCCCCAGAGGAGGTCCACACCGAGGCGAGTGCCTTCTGGACGACGCACACGGCTCCCCTCTCAATCCTAGCACAGTTCCCACTTTCAGTGACTCCAGCTGCTTAGCAGTACTTCTGCATAGTCCTGTCTCATGAGTGCACTCAGGGTGGGGATCTCTTGTCACCTGGACATGTGTCCTGTTATGCCCAGGGTAACCAAGAACGAGGGCATGTAGACCTGTCTCCAGGGATTTCTCTGGAGATTGTTACCTCCACGCTGTGGAGCTGCGGGGCCAGCAGGGCCAGGATTGGGAACTAATGTGGACCACCTCCGAGGAGAGGTGATGCAGAGAGGACAGAGGAGCCCACGCCAGGTGCTCTGGGTGCTCACAAACGTGTGGCTGCTGGCTCCTCGCCACCTGCAGAGTGTGGGAGAGTCCAAGTGCATGCAGGAGGTGGAGAGAAGGCAGCCCCACCTCACCCTGGGATGTCGTGCCAGAGGCCTGCAACTCTGCTGCGGTGCCACCCCCTCCGCCAGGGGCACTCATCACTCACCAGAGAGACGGAGGTGCCAGTGATTACCTGGGTGTGATGCCTGGCTGTATCTGGGAAGGATTTAAGCTCAGGGCACATGGTGTCTGTCATCCCCCGCTGCCCCTTAGCTCTCTGAGGAGAGGGAGAGGCTATCAGGAGGGATAAAAATGAGGTGTGAACCAAAGCTCCTGGGGAAACCGAGGCAGCTGGATATTGTTCAGAAGGAAGAAAGTGGAGCTTAACTGTGAACTGCCCAAGGCTGTGGGTCAGCAGGGCACCTGTCCCTGAGAGCAGGAAGAGGAGGAGCCAGCCAGAGACCTGTGGCCTGGAGTATCCTCCAGACGCACAGCTCAATTTGATGCATTGGGATGGCTGTGGTGCTTGTGTCATGAATGCAAACATGACCCGAAAATCGCATTAATTACAAGTATGGTTTCCAGAGCAGAGGCAGCCACAGCTCAACGCTCACACTTTAACAGGCTGTAGATGAGATGAATGCGTATGGAACGCGTCCAAAATGGTGAAGGGGGTTAGAAGGCCGGTCAGCAGAGCTCTGACTGCTAAAGTGACAAAGTAAGCCACCCAAACCGCCAAACCCTGCCCTCCACTAGATTCTGAGGCCTGGGCCTTGGGAGTGTATTTATGCAACTTAATTTTATCTTGAGCAGGGTGTGCAGGATCTCGGCTGTCACCCGAGTATGGAACACGAAAGCAGTATCGACAGAACTAGCAGCCTAGGGTGCAGAGGCCAGGCCTGCACTGCAGCTTTGTGAAGTTGTGTTATGGATTAAAAACTTGATGGTCAACTTAACACCAGCTGAATTAAATCAGATGGTGCTGAGTGTAGATGTTCCACCTGAAGAAAGTTGCCAGACGTGGACAAGAGTGAGGCATTGTGGGTTTCTCTAAGTGTTGCTGTTTGAGCTGTTGGTTCTCCTAGAGGAGCTCTTCATGACTAGCTTTCCCGGTGTGAGTTCGACCATTGTTATTGGGGGAGCTCAGGACCTTGCTGGTGAGAGTGGCCGTGGTTCACTCTGGGGGAGCTCTGGTCTTCACATCGAGCCTTGCTTACGGCTCTGGAGGGGAAGACGGGTGCCGCTTAATCTCCAGGATGAACTCGTCACGCTGGCTTCCTGGCGTGTCCTCTACTCTGCTTATCATCAGAGGAGCTCAGGACCTCTGTGTCACTGAGGATGACTGTGGTACTTTTCAGGGCAGCCCTGGTTCTTATTTTGAGTGTGGCTTCTCAGCTCCAGCATAGAACCCTCAGCCTACCAGCCCAGCTCCTTCACCCCGCTGGCATAGACTTTCTGGTTTCCACCGCTGGCCTTTGGGCCTTCCCAGCATGGATCTATAAAAAAGACTGGCATGAGTCCTTCTTGTGGGCTCTAGACTCCAGTTGGACTTGTGGGAGACATTGTCATGGGCTCTGGGTCTTCATCTGGACTTATGCAGGACCTTGCTGTGGGATCCAGGCCCTTGGCTGAATATTCTGGGTCTGTAGTGTTGTGGACAGATTTCCTGCACTTTCTTATGTTTAACTCTGGGTGACCATCATAAATAACATTATAAATTCTGTGTCCTGAATCTAACTGTTCTTCTCCCAACCCCTGACCACAACAGTTGGGATGTGTACCGCGCTGGCAACCTTGGAGTAAGTCACATAGTGACACACAAGTAAATTAGTATGAGGCACCTCAACCCCTGCTGTGAGCAGCGAGACCATCGTATCCAATGTGCTACTGAGTTCAGCAGGTGTCTTCTCTGTGGACATTCTCAGGGAAGGAACAGAACACACTGTGTCACATAGTATCTGTCGCTCATCACAGCTGCTTTTCATAGAAGGACATGGTTTCAAGGTTCTATGGTGTCCCTCAGGACACTGTCTGGGAAACACTGCTCCATCAGGGTGGGGGCCGCACTGGATGCTCATCTGGGTCTTTGTAAGCCCGCGCCCATGGGGGGAGGGGAGTGGGCCACACAACACATTGGCACCTGGACTGCGCTGGCAGGGGATGTGAGGAGGGTGGCTGGGAGCTCCTGGGAGACTCAGGACAGTGTGAGCTGGCAGAGGGAGGGAGGCACTGATATCCACTGAGAGTGGACCACTACCCACAGGGGACCCGAGCGGGGACTCTGCTCCTAGAGGTGCCTTGAACCAGGCACCCTGGCTTTGGGAGAACAGAATCTGAGATGCATCTCATAGCGTTTAAGGATCTTGCAACGGAAGCATGAGAGTCACCACACTGGAGCTAACTATCCCTTCAGTCCTCTTATGTCCCCTACTTCCTGGCAAGGCCATCAGTCTGCACAGTCAGCAGGAAGCAGGAGGAAGGGGAGGCCCTGCAGACACCCCAGAGGCACTGATGTTCAGGGTACCCAGAACCTCAACCCTGTCTGTCTTTCACACCTAAGCGTGGGGGGTGGGTGGCACCTTGGGCACCCACTGACTCTGTGCCCAAGAAAGAAGATGAGAGACCCTGGGTCAGGGTCTGAGGATGTGGCAGACAGGGCAGGTGACCTGTCACTCAGTGTGGCTGGGAAGCAGCGGCATGTGGTAGAGCTTGACCCCTTCCCTCCCAGGCCTCTGTCCACACCCCAGGCTCCCAGGCCAGCCTGGTCTCAGTATCCATGGGGACTGGTATCCCAGACCTGCTCAGGGTCACACAGGCCATATACGAGTCAAGGACACACATGCTGGCCTCACTGCTATTGTGCAAGCTGTGATTACCTTGCAGCTGTGAGGGACTGATCAGAGATGTCCCCTCCTGCTTGCTTCTGCTAAGCGTGGATGTCGGGAAATGATCCCAGACTGCTGCTTCTCTGAGGCCTGGTGTGAGCCCAGGAAGAGCTGTGGTCCTAACGGGTTTATCCTTTGGAGCTCAGGCACACAGCGTGACTGGGCCTGTCCGGGCCTGTGACTGCGGCTCAGAACAGGACTGAGCTGCTCATGGGATCTGTGGGTCCCAACCCACGGACCCCATAAACCTAGATGCAGAACCCAGAGCCACGTGACACAGTGGGTCAGCAGAGGCAGCTTAATGGGAGCTGAGACTGACTGTGTCTCCCATGCCCAGTCTGCACAACTCTGTCAGCCAGTGTCCTCAGCCCCTGCCACCTCTCTCCTTTGTCAGGCCTCCTATAGGGCACCCTTAAAGTCCCCACACAGGGAGCATGATTTGAGGGGTGAGCAGCTCCGATGACCCCTCAGATCTTGTCACGGTGGTGTACACTGGGACCCTGAGGACCCCATGGCATGTCCCTTGGCTATGGGCTGTGGACTGGCATGGAGAGGAAGTGGCTGGACTCTGGGGCAAGGCTCTGTGTGGGGTCTTGGGGACAGACCAATCACAGGATCTGGGGGGGTGGACCAATCATGAGCTCTAGGGGTGGTGGTGGACCAATCATGGGCTCTGGCACCCTTAGAAGGATGGCTCCGTAGAGACCATCATCAACTAACCAAGTTCATGTCTCCCTGGGGTACACGAGCCACCCCTGCTTACCCTAATGCGGCCTTGACCTTCCCAGCAGGATCCTCGTGGGGGAGGGGGCAGAGTGAAAAGCAGCAAGCCACTCTGCTGGGAATGACCCCTAATTATGGACTCGAGGCAAGTGGATCCAGGGCCAGCTAAACCCATCTGAGATCTGAGAGCACAAGAGAGGACCCTCGGTTCTCATGGGGGCCAGGCTGCCTGGTGGCCTCGTGGCCAGGCTCCAAGAGGGGAGCAGTGGATCCAGAGAAAGTAAGTGCAGTGTCGCTGTCACTTTCTGTGGGTCAGAGCAGGTGACCCAGGCAGCCGTGGGGGCACAGGAGAGGGTCTCCAGTTAAGCTCTGCTTCTTCTGGACTGAGCGAGCTTTCCTGGACATGTTGGCAGCTCTGCCCAGGTCAGCAGTCAGAACTGGGGACACAGCCAGGCCACCCCTCAGAAAGAGCCAGATACAGGCCGGACTATCTGAAGCATGTTTTGTGCCGGGTAGAGGGTACTATGCGAGCTTGTCTGGGATCAGCAGTTTGCAGACTACAGAATTTTCATTTAACCTCACTAATCACACTTTTGTATCTTTATTCTCATGCTAAAATTCAGTGACTTCAATAAAATCACTCATTTGCCTTATGTTGCAGCACTTAAGCGTGACCTCAAAGCAACGATCCTCTTGGGATCAGTCCCAGCTGTTGCACCCCGACAGTGGTTTCCTGTTAATTGGTGAGCAGAGTCCCACAGTGGAGACCTGTGTTTAACCTTCACTCGCTGAAGGGCACTTGCACTGTTCCTGGTGCCGTCCTGACCAGAGGTGCTGTGGAAAACTCTGCACCCCGGTTTCGCATGCCTGGGAGCCTCCATCTGTCTAGAATAAATGTTAAGGGTACAACTTGTGGGTTGGGTAGCAAGGGGCATGTTTAATTTCCTAAGAAGCTGCTAGCCTGCTTTCCGAGTGGCCTCACCGTTTAATATCCTCTTGGGTGATGTCTGGTGCCCCGTTTCCTGTGTCCTCGCCAGCGTTTGGTGTTGTCCTGATGTTTCATTTGCCACATTGATGGTTTGACCACGATGCTCACTGAGGTCTTAGCTTGCGTATCTTTACTAGCGAATCATGACGAGTACCTTTCCAGCTGTTTGTTCTTCTGTCCGTTTGTCTGTTGTTAAATGTGCCTGTCTTCTTCTGCCCATTTTCTTATTCAATCTGTTTCTTCTTCCTACTGAGCTTCACAAGTCCTGGGGCAGGTTTGTGCTTTGCATATTCATTTTCCATACTCCAAACAGAGTCATTCAAAGAGCAAGGGTTTTCTGCTTCACAAAGTCCCACTTATTAATTTCTACTTTCTAAATTGTGCTTTTGATGTCAGTTCTTTGTCTGTTATTAGATTCTGAAAAATTTTCCCTCATACTTTTTTTTTGAAAGTTTTTTAGTTTACATTTTTTGTTTTACTTTGTTTTTTGAGACAGACTTTCACCATGTAGTTAAGGCTAGCCTTAGACTTTCTATATAGTTCATGCTACCCTTGAACTTGCAGTGATCCTCCTGCCTCAGCTTCCCAAGTTATAGGCACATGGCACCATGCCTGGCAGTTTACTTTTTTAAAAGTTATCCTGGCTGATGTTTAATATTTAGATCATACTGAAGCCAAATGTGACCATGATAGTCAAATCTATGCTTTGTTTTGGGGTAGCTGGAAGGTGCTCAAATATTTTTTACTGCTCATCCCTGTCTTGGGAACATGGAGATGAAGAAAAGGTACTGGGGGTGGTGGGTGGTGTTTTAAATTGCTCAAATTTTTTTCCTCCTTCAAACATGTATTTTTACCTAGGTTTGCTTTATTGAACTCTCCTGATCTTTAAGCACATTGAGAACATTATCTTTTTTTGGTTCAATATCCATTTATTGTTAATTATATTATAAAAAACACATATGATAGATTTTTAATATGCATATTTTAAAATATTTTATAGTCTTTTTATCATTTGATGGATCTTATTGTCTTATTCTTAATCTAATGAGTCAAGGGAGTGAAGTTCATTTTAATGGGAAAATTAAGTTCTCTCCTAATTTATGCTCTATTTTCCACTTGCACTTCTGTCTTTCACTGTGTGTTTATGGGATTTATGTTGAAATACACTTATGTACATGTACAAGACAGCTGGAGGCCAATAATGGTTTCAGAATTGTATAATTTTAGAGTCTTGAAAATCATCTGAGATAGAAAAAAAGTTTTCTTTTATTTTCTTTTGGTCTATGTTTGCAGTACACAATGATTACATTCCTTTTACGGAGCTGGTAAATCTGTGTAACACATCTTAATTCTTTCCTTATCCCCATTCTTTCTCACCATCTTCCTCACCAGTTAACATGTCAGTTTATGGTCCAGTTCACCTTTGTGTAAGGTATGAGAGTGGGTCCAGACTTTGCTCCAGTACCATTTGCTATAAACAGGTACTAACAAGTCCTGTGGTACCTCCTGTCCTGAACTGCTTCTCTGTCTTCCTCTAGAGTCCCTTGTGCATATCCATGGATGTACCTGGGGCCATCTGACCCGCGCCACCCATGCCAACCCCATAGAACCTCACTCACTCTTAGCTGTATAAAACTTAAAAGCAGCAGGTTCCTCCCATTTTGTTCTTTTGCAAAATTATTTCAGCTCTTAGGGTTCTGTCACCTTCCCAGACTGCAGAATAGCTTTCCTTACAACTGAAGTTCCTGTGGTGTTTTTGACAGGAATGGTGTTAGAGCCACGCATCAGATGTGGGGGACCTGACATTTTTACTGTAGGATCTTCCAACCCAGGAAATTGATAAGGCTATTTCCTCAGGCCTTCTCTGATCTGTTCCATCAAAGTTTTGCAGTTTCTAGTATGCATATTTTTAATATATTTTGTTGTCTTTATGCCTAATTTAATTTCTTGATGAATTATAAATGGTAGTGTATTTTTCATTTTGGTTCCCGTGCGTGAGATGTTAGTATGTAGAAACACAATTCCTTTTTGTGTTTATCTTGTGTCTCGTAACCTTGCTGAACTCACTATTAGTTTTAGAGGTTTGTTGATAGATCAGTATGCTTTCTGTAGATAATCACACCGTATGAAAATGGGGAGAGTTCGACTTACTCTTTGCTGACCTGTGTTCCTTCTACTCCCTTTTCTTGCCTTCTTCCTCTGCTGGAATACCCAGCCCTGGGCTGCACAGAGTGGCTGGTGGAACCCGATTGCCTTGTCTTTATGCTGGGAGAGCATCAGTCTTACCATCAGTCTTACCATCGGTGAGATGCTGGCTACAAGGGTTTTGCAGGTCACCTTTATCACACTAAGGGTATTTTCCTGTATTCCTA
>PVLA01007559.1:0-103062 GCA_004027455.1 Hydrochoerus hydrochaeris | reverse complement strand
TTTTGTTTGCTTTGGTTATGTCAAATCCGATGGCAGGAGCAGCTTTTTCAAAGATAGCTAGATATATTATGGTAGCAATTTTGGATTTACTACTGGCTTGTTTTGAAGTCTGGCATTCATTGCCTTGTCTTTATTGTTTCTATTCTGTTCTGTTTTGTTTGATTTTTACTATGTCCCAAGTTATCTGCACCTATTTTGAAGACATCAAAAGGCATCATGGTTACTATTGTTGATTTTGTAATGTTTTTAGGCTTGTATGTCTTACACCATTTTTTTCTGATTGGTCTTATTGTGTTTTATCCTCTTTAAAATTAAAAAAAGTTAACTGGTAGGAACCTTCAAGATCATCTGTGTATTACTTGGTTTTCCTTTTGGTGGAACAAAATACCTAATACCTGCAATGTAAAGTCAATATGTGTATTTTGACTCAACAGCTTCAGAGGTTTTAGTCCATGGTCAGTTGGTTCCCAGACACAGACATCCTGTCAGAAGGCTATGGGAGAGGAAAGCTGCCCAACTTATTGCATCAGGGAAGGAGCAGTAGGGAGAGGCTGAGGAAAGGTAAACCCTTCAAAGGCAGCCCCAGGGGTCTGCTTCTAGGCCCCACCTCCTAACAGCCCATTCAGCCGTGAACTTATCATTGGATAAATCCATTTTTGAAGTTAGTGCCCTATGATGTAATCACCTTCCAAAAACCCATCCTCTGAACACATGAACTTTCTAGGGGACACAAACCATAACAGTATGCTTGAACCTCTTTCTTGTCTTGAGAGGCTGTACTTCACTTGAGCTGTGACTAGCACTAATCTATGTTCTCTTGTAAATTGTAGGTTATTTTTCTTTGTGTTAAATTTTCTTTCTTTTTACTAAACTGTAGCAAAAATTTTCCTAGATAGAAAATGAATGTTATTTTTGTACTATTTGGGGGAATAGCTGAGTATTGAAGGAAAGAATAGAAATTTGGAGAGGGAAAAGGTGAAATGGTACTTCCAGTACAGAACAGAACAGAACAGAATTTAGGTACAAACATTTGGCTGCTATTTGTTTGCAAACATGATGACTGGTTTCATTTTTACTGATAGCAATATGGGGGTATGAACTGATCCTACGATATGCTTAGAGATGCCAAAAAACTCTTTAAGATAATTGTATTTAACATCTAATTTTTGCCCTGTTCTCCCAATTTTTGTAATTTAGTTAAGAGATTCTGTGTTCAACACATTTACATTCTGGGGGTTAGCAGACCAAAAGAAGTTAAATAGCAATACAGTGTATCTTTGTATAAATAAAGGCTCCTTATTGTTGTCATTCTGTTGGGCTCATATTTCCAAATCCCTCTGCCCTCAGTATTCCCTGTTCTACCTCTTCAAACTCCCAAACAAGTCACTTCCTTTTTATACCTGACTTTTCCTTTCAAGAAGCCTGGTCTTGTCCACATTTACGCTGCCGCTGCTCTGGCCACCTCCTTATTTCTTGCTGTCCTCTCCCCAGAGCTGTGCTGCTCAACTCCTGGGATGTTGGAGGATCATATTTGGTTTCAAGACAACTGTTTTCTTAGGTCTTTGTTCCCTCTTTGGGGAATATTTTCGATTGTGAGGCAAAAAACTTAGTTATCAGAAGTTTACAAATATTTTACAACCATTAAAAGGAAAACTGTAGGGTGGCTGATATAACAACATGGCAATTCTCAAGCCACACTTTCAAGCTGTTCTAAGTACACCTTAATTGGCTGCATTTTTAAAAAAACAAATTAAGCTACCAGCTACGTTCTCCACCCTCCTCCGTTCTGGCTGTGTAGAGGCCTGTTTCACAGGGAAGAACACATAGGCAAGTAAGCACAAGGACGCTATGTGAGTGAAGTTGTGCTGTTTAGCCCAGTGACTTTCCCTGATTTAAGATGTAGCTCTTGGCAACTTAGAATAATTTGTGTTCTCTGAGGGAGAAGTTCAGTTTATTTAACAGTGTTTATTCCAAACTAATTATGATTCTCTGATGGGAAATAGTCTCAGATTCATTCACTGAGCATTAATTGAGCTGCTACTATGTGTAAGGCATTCTGCTAGGAAATTGGAGATAGGAAAAATAAACGTTAATAAAGAGTGTATCATGTATAAAGAAGGTCATAATGCTGCATAGAAATTGGTGTGTGATATAAAACAGTGCTTGGGGAAGTTTAAAAATGGACAGGGCCACTCGGGGTGAGCTTCCTGGGGCTAACAGAATCCAAACTGGTCCTAGGGGCTGAGGACATGGCCTCGGCACAGGCAGCCCGGGCTCTTTGTTGTGCCACCTGTCGGCCCTTGCTGAACAGAGGATGTGGACCTGTGCAGATGGGAAGGGGGAGAAAAGTGCAATGAGAAACAGCTCAAAGTAGGAAAGCAGTGTTGATACGAGCAACAGAAAGAAGTTTTGTTCAAGTTTGAGGGAGCGATGAGAAATGTCACAAGACAGGGACGGAAAGTCAGGGAGCAGTACCCTACCTGACAGATGGGATACACTGTGAAGTGAAGGCATGAGCTAGCTGAGTGTAGGTTATTTCCCTAGTTGGTGCTTCATGCTGTCATTGTTCTCCTCCTCTGGGAGTTAAATAGTATGGTAGGGAAAGAAGAACTTCCTGAGGCTCAGCATGGTAGCACACACCTGTAACCCAACCTGGAAGGCTGAGGCAGGAGGACTATGAATTTGAGTCCAGTGTGAGCAACATAGTGAGACTTTGTCTGAAAAACTGCAATAAGCCGGGTGTGGTCGCTCATGCCTGTATGGAGGCTGAGGCAGGAGGATCGTTTTGAGTTTGAGAGCAGCTTGGGCTACAAAGTGAGTTCAAGAACAGCCTGAACTGCATGGTGAGACCCTGTCTCAAAAACACAGGGGATGGGGGAGATAGCAAGCAAAATAACAAGAAATAAGCTAGAGGATTCAAGAAGAGGGAGAGAGAATAATCTTTAAATTGATTCCTGTGATACTTGGTTTTGTTTTTGTATTAAGCACAGTGGATGTTGAAGCATTCTCTAGTCTTCATGTGTTGAAATTTGTCGCAGGTTTTGCACTGATGTCTGCATGATAATTGGGCCACAGTGTGTTTGATTGGGCTGGTTTTACTCCCTGCCTTCCAGCCCTCAAAGGGTTCTCTTTATCTTAGATAATGGCAGTGTTTTCTACCTTCCTGCTGAATTAACTGTCTGGGAAACAGGGTTTTAAAAGGCTCTGAGGGTGATACTGTAGGGCAGGTTGTTAGTTATGGGATACAGTAGGTGCTCTGTGTTTCTGTTGCATTGAGATAGAGTTGGCTATATTTTCCTTGTGTCTTTTTTCACATCATTTCCTCTTTCCCACTCACTGGTGCAAAAGTGTTTCCAAGCTTTGAGGAACCTTAGACCAGCTGGTTCACCTCACTGTGTGTTGTGTTCTCACGTGTAAATCACTATGTGCCAGAGAAGGGTATGTTACATAGAGTAACTCATTTAAATCAGTGGTTGCATGTCTAGTAGGTGACAAGCAAGAATTTGAATCCAGGCCAGTGTCACAAAATACCAAACCGTATGGTTTTCCTATCTGGAATTCCTTCCTTCTCTCAAGTGTGCTAGCTCCTGTCCCCTTTCTTTAATCAAAGATTCCTCTCATTTTCTATAAAAACAAGAGAGATCTTTTGTAATTGTTCTGAGGTATTGTGGCAAAGTGTATCCAAGAAGATTTTGTTTTGGACTCAATGTTATTGATTATTTGCTGTGAAAATTTAGCATGTGTTCTGGTCTGTTATGCCATGAAGTAGGCCCAATATTGCTGCCCTAGGAATACTAATTATGGGCCAGGGCTATAGCTCAGCAGCACAGCACCTGCCTGGAAAGCTTGAGGCCCTGAGTTTGATTCCTGGTATCAAACAAAACAAAACAAAACAAAACAAAACCCCCCAAAAACTAATTATTTTAAGAAATCATGCAGTTAGAGTATGTTAGGTTTTCTGTAAATCTATTTCCCTGAAAGAATACCAGTAATTCTGTAAATATTTTCCTTTGCTTTGTTTTCTTGTATGTTTGTAACCATATCTGTAGTATTTTGCCCTGATACTTTAAGACTCACACACATAGTCAAACCACCTATTATTGGAGGTAATCCTTCCTATGAACTTCCACAATAGTTGAATAGTCAGAAGTGAACCATTAGTATTGGAGCCCCATGGAGTAAGTAAATTTCCTGGGAGGAAACGATAATAAACTATTCAGGAAATTATTAGGAAATGAGAACTTGTGTTCATGTTCAGTCAGATAAGCTGCTGAGACCTTTTCATATATCCAAACAGTTGGTTTTAGAGTAAGGAGTAAGATTCAGCATCTTCTAGTCATGTTAGGGGCCTTGGACTATGGAATGATGGAATATGTGCTACATAAATGAAAGAAAAAATTTCCAAAGCCAAATTGTTTGAAAATTGACACTCCCCTGGGGTGCACGTGTTAATTTTAACAAATATTAAAAGCATTTGTTCCAGGTAAGAAAATGGACAGCTTTCTGCAGTCAAAAGTACCCAGTGGGGAAACCTGCTGGGGTGGGGGTGGGGTGGGGGTGGGGTTCGGAGTGGTTGATGGCAGTAGCAGAGGAGTATGCACTTCCTTTTGGGTCCCTCCAGTTTTTCTTCTCAATGTTTTGCTTTCTGGTTGCTGCTACACAGTTTGGCTTTGTCTTTCCTATTAGCCTGTTTGTTGTGAAGTAACTCTGAACACTACCTCCACCTAGTGGTTCTTTTCTTTTATTGAGTGATATTGTTATGCTAGTTGCTTCATTTTATTTGGAAGACAGGCTTGTGTTTTCCTGATCTAGGGATTGTTTTCCTTCAAACGCTCGTCCCCCATTGTGTGTGCTTCAGACCCCATAATGCTCAGAACAGGGCTGGCTTCTGGTGCAAGTTGGCTGACATCTACCTATGGTTGAGGTAGGTTTGGTGAGTAGATTGAAAGCTCCAGGAATGGAGAGCTGGTGAGGAAGCTCTAGTCCTTGATGAGTATACATAGAGGGGTCCTTTTCTGTGGGTCAGAGGCTGTGGCTACTTTTCCTGAGAACATGGGCCAGAAAAGAGGCAGACGTGGGGCGAGCTGCAGGAAGCATGGTAGAAGGATAGGTATGCTACCCCCAAAGTGGTGGGGACATTAGGGTGGTTTCCTGCAATTTACAGGATGCATTTACATTCAGTTTCCCAATAGTGTTTTAAAATAGTCTTCCCCCCAGGGGACTGCACAAAGAAGCAATTCATCTGCCCTCTTAGTACCGGCCTTCCTCCAACATGAGTTAAGAGGAGAACCAGAGAGCCTCCCCTGTGATCTGGCCATGGCCATGGTGGAACCCAGGAGGCTGCACAAAGAAACAATTTGCCTGCCCTCTTGGTAAGCACCTTCCTCCAGCATGAGCCAGGAGAAGACCCAGTAGTGTCTCCTGTGAGCCTACAGGTGTGCAGGCTTGGAATCAAGCATCCCAAACCACCCCCACCCCACCCCCACCCCCTTGTTAGCAACTGGTGACAGAAGTCTGAGCATCTCTTGGCAGGATGACTGTATGCAATATAGCAAATATGGGGGGTCTCCTTTATCTTCTCTTTAAAAGCAAGTGTTGTTTTCAGTTTTGTTTCATTATGATTAATTGCTTTACTCTATTCAATATTCTCTTTCGATTGATTTTATAATGTTCTATCTTTGGTTTGATTTTGCTATACCTAATTGACTAGACAACTATTGTGAAGATAATGAGGTATACTATAGAACCTATTCCTGTTACCCTGGTAACCTGCTGTGAAGTTCTGTGCCAGATTCACTGCACTGTCTTTGTTCTGTCTTGTTCTGTTGTATTTCTACTACCTTCAAAATAAAAACAAATAAATAAATAGAGTCTTCCCAAGATAATGTGTTTCATCTGGAAATTTAGTAATAAAGTTTTGGCATCTTAGAATCATTTTATTGAAAAATTTGACAGGTCGGTGTTCTAATGAACAGTGACTTGAGATTAAATAATTTTATAATTAGAATATTTTGATGAACATAAAAGTCTTAAGAGTTACTTTGAATTGGGTATCGATCTCTTCTTCATTTGGTGAGTGATTGTTCTCTTGTTTTTTCATCATTGTCTTGCATCTTTTCTCATTCTTTTCATTTCCTATTCTCTGTACTTTGGGATTTAAAGCTCTCTTACACTTCTGAGGAGTTTGAATGACTGGACTGTGGAGAACCACATTTTAAAACTGTATTTTATTTTTTTTTTAAATTTTATTTAAAGAGAAAAAATAGCAAAACAGAAAAAAGGGAAGAAACAATACAGAATTTCAAAAAAATAAACAGTAAGAATTCACTAGTTGATAAATTACATATTGTCTTCTTAGATGTAGTTGTTCAAGTTACAAAATTAAAGCAAAATTAAAGCATTCAAACAGTGAGGCTGGAAACAGTTCTGTTCAATGGTCCAACAAAACTTAGCAACATGGTTATCAATCCTACAGACTTAAACATACATGCAGTTATATCCTTTAGCTCACTTTCTTTTCCTCCGTTTGCTTTTTAAGTCCATTATCTGTTTAGTTATATCATGTTTCAGCTTGTTCAGTACCTTACTGATCTGTTTTGTTGTTGTTATTTACTTTTTATTTTTATTTATTTATTTTTTAAAGTAGTAAAATACCACAGAACAAGACAGAAGAAAGCCAACTGAGACAGTGTAGTGAAATTGGTACAGAACTTCACAGCTGGTTACCAGGATAACAGTAATAGGTACCATAGCATATCTGGTTTTCTTCACAATAGTTGTTCTTTCAATCAGGTATAGTAAAATCAAAGGAAATATGGAACATTATAGAACTTATCCAAACAATATTGGATAGAGCAATACCATTAATCAAAGCAAAGCAAAACAGTGATAAAAATATTTGCTTTCAAAGAGATGGTAGAAGGAAATCCCCCTTATTTGCTATATTGCATATAGTCAACCTCACAAGAGATGCTCAGATCTCTGGCTCCCATTTGCTAATGGCGGGGAGGGGGGATGGAGGATGGATGTTTGAATCTCAGCCCACGTGCTGGTAGGCTCACAGCTGCTTACCAGGGCAGTGAGCTGGTTGGTTGGTTTCCCAGCGCCCTAAGTTCCAGTATGAAGTGGATGTCAGTAGACGCTGATGGTTCTTGTCCTAAGGTGGCCACAGCTTGGCAGGCCACAGCCGCTTACCAGAGTGGCGAATTGGTTGCTTCGTTTCCCAGCACCCTAAGTTCCAACACGATGCGGATCTCAGGAGAAGATGATAGTTCTTGTCCTGCGGTGGCTGCAGCTTGGCGGGCCACAGCTACTTACCAGGGCGGTCCACACAATCATTTCAATAGATACAGAAAAAGCTTCTGATAAATTCCAACACTCATTCTTGATAACACCCAAGACAGCCTTGGAATGGGAATGGAGGAAGGAACGGTCAAAGGGCAACATCACGGCGAAGGACCCATATAGCTTGGCAACTGGTTAGGTGCCAGGAATCTGGCGCTGGTGCTGGGCTCCAGGGTGGAGGTGGTGGAGGCAGCATCACTGGAGTCCTAGAAGGTGGACAGGGTCCAGGCGAGGGTCGAGTCGTGGAGGTAGGAGGAGGTAGTGTGTGCCACAGTAGGCCTGGAGAGTGCCGCCAGGGTTCCAGGGTTTCTGAGCTGCAAGAGCCCTCGAGCCTGGGGAGCCACTGCCCAAAGAGAAGGGGCCTGTGGAGGTGGCCAGGGCCATCTGGGCACCGCGGGGCCCTGTCCTGTGCTGGAGCGTGGGCTGGCCCGGATGGGCACCCTATGGCCCAGGAAGTGCATGGGCACCTGCGTGATGGTGGTCAGGCACGTGCTGATCAGGTTGGGCATATGGAGAAGGCAGCGCCGCTGCCACTAGCCCTGAGCCTGGCCAAGGGGGCAGAGAGGGGCATGCTGGCCATGGCTGCAGCGGTGGTCTCCATGACCTTGGAGAAGAAGCTAGGCTTGGAGAGGAAGAAGGGGTCTTGGCCCATTCCCTTGGGGTTCACGAGGTCAGTGGCCCCCAGGGCACATACTCCTGGACTAAAACTGTATTTTAATGTTCTGCTCTCTTTAAAGGTAATTGTGTGCCACATGTAGCCTGGAGACAAAAATGTACAGTTAAATAAAAGTGTAACGTTCAGAGAATGAATTCTCTCTAGCCTGTGGTTAACTGAGTCAGATTCAAAAATGCTGAAATTGTTTAACTTTTCCTGAAATGCCCTCTAATTGAACTAACTTCTCAGGGTTAAGAAGAGGAGTTCTGCAAAGTTGTATGGATGTGCCACTTGGTGGTGAAATATTACAGCAAGCACTAAATAGTTGTTAAGAATTTAATAATGGATTCTTGCCTTTGTAGGCATCGTAATTTAGATGTAGACTCTGAAAAGATCTATGGCATTTTTCTCTACTGATTTTTTTTAAACTGAGTTGTTACTTAAATATGATCAAATAGAATTATTTTGCCTAATAAATTTCTGCTGCCTTTTATGAGGCCCCTTTTGGCTTATGAAATTTATACATTACCAACTGAAATATACTGTAAGTACTTTGAGAATATCCCTTAAATTCAAAGAGATAACTTTCAAGAAGAGAAAACCATTAATACTAAGACTTTTAATAGGGATAGTCATTGACTCACAAGAAGAACAAAGTTGATAGGACCAAGGTTTTGTTTTATTTTGAGAGAAAAATCATTTATTTACCTTTAAAAAATCACAATAGGAGGTAGAGATGTAACTCAGTGGTAGAAGGTTTGTCTTCCATGTGTGACACTTTAAATCTCATTCCCAGCACTGAAAGGAAAAGAAAAGCAATAGGCATATTAACATAGGCATATTTAGCAGATAGAAAGATTGACAGTATTGTATGGCCCTCAGATCAATTCAGGTAAATATCGCATATGTTAAGAATAGAGGCTAAACTAGAGAATGAAGAATAACAGAAGCGTTCTTGGCCTCCTGAAGTTTGTAATGTAGCTGAAGAAACAAGATACTAAGTTCTTACAGACAAGAACAGTGACTGTGTTAAGTGCAGTAAAGGCAAATACATAACTGGGAGATTTGGCATCATTCTAGTATATGGTGAAAAGCTTCCCTAAGACAATAACATTTCATCTGAGATCTGACAGGTATTGATCCAGCCTAAGGTGGGACATTCTGAAGTGAGAAGGAGGTTGACAAGTAAGAGGAACTGAAAGATCAGGATGTCTTATAAGAGAAGAGCATTGTGGTGTAAATTAAAACAGGAAAGATGAGGTAGGAATAACTAGCTTAGGGCCATGAAGCATGTGTGTAAACTTTGGGCTTCAGAGAAATAGGAAGCTGTTAATGGGTATAGTCAAGGAGAGTCAAAGTCAGATTAATGATGAATGAATTGTCACAGGGTCATACTGGAATGAGGGCAGTTCGTTGGAAAGTCATTATGGTGTTGTGGTTTAGCTACTAGAAAGCGGAAGTGGGCATAGTGTGAAGCTACCATATTTAGCAAATCTTTGAGGTGGAATAGCTAAGACTTGGTGGCTGATTGGATATGAAAGGGAAGGAAATAGAAGAGGTAGCAAGGATGAGTACAAATTTCTGGCACTCATTCACTAAATATAGTTTGATTGTTAAGAGTAGAAAGTTGAATAACAGTGTGTAGTTCATAGTACGTCATCACTGAATGTTGCAAAGTGTCTCTTATTTTGTATTTTTTTCTCCTCTGCCTTCATCTGCTACTCTCACTCCCATTTTCCTTCTTTTCTTAGGGTCCTGCTATAATACCCACTGTATATTTCTTGAATATGCACCACGATATATAAAATACAGAAGATTTTCTATTTTTGATTTGGGATACTGAGCTGAACATTTTACTTTGTTCCTTATTTGGTCAGTTATTTTTTTGTTTTTGAGGCCAGGTCTCACTATGTATTGCAGGCTGAACTTGAACTGGCTTCTGTAGCCCATGTTGTCCCCCAACTCACAGTGATCCTCCTGCATTAGCCTCTTATGTGCTGAGTTTACAGATGTGCATCACCATACCTGCAGTCATGTAAAAACAGTATGACCATAGACAACTTACATAGTAAATTTTGTCTGTAAAATGAGAATAATAATGGAACTTAGATCATATGGTTGTTGGGAGGTTTAAAAGTATTAGCTTGTGTAATGTATTCTCTGTTTTTTGTTTTTTCCTTCTGTCCAATATAGTGCTTTAAGTATATATCCATATCTTTATATATATACTTAGTTAATTGCCTTCAATTGCTTCTTGGTATTTCATAGTATACATCTACTACATTATTAATTTCCCAAGTTGTGTGTGTGGGCTTGTTCTACTTCCCACTTCTACAAATGTATTCTTGATGAAAGTTCTTCGCCCTGAATTTTTACTGACTGTATGGTTTAGATAACAGATGTCCCCTAGAAGTCTCATGTGTTTGGATTGGGGCGTGGTTATGTAAATCAAAACAGACCCCTTCTTAAAATTGCAAGTGTCAGATATATTGTTCCAGCAATTCATCCCAGTGATGAATATAGGTGTTAGTACCAGGATTGAATCACTGCTCTAATTGTACCTGATTGTGTGGTTTAGAAGCCCTTGGAATTGTTTTGTGGGAGATTGGAAAGATTTGGAGATGCAGGCCAGAGAAGCCCTAGAATGCTGTAAGCTTAGTTTGATGGGTGATTCTGTTTGGAACTCAGAAGACCTGAATTCTGATAGGAATGAGGATAGTAAAGGCCAAGCTCATGAGGTTTCAGATTGGGAGGAAGACTGTATTGGAAACTGAACTAGAAGCTATACACATTTCATTCTGGCAGAGAATGTGTCTGTAGTTTGTCAGGGAGGGCTTACTAAGGAGGCCAGCAGGTTGCATTCCCAGACTTTGTGTGAAGCTGAATTTAAAGTGGCAAAGTAACTGGTGTGGTGGTGGAAATTTCAATGTAGCCCATTGTTCAGGGTATGGCATGGATACTATTGGATGAATTTAACTTCATATACATTGAATATAAGAGCAAAAAAAAAGCAGTGCTAAATTATTTGAGAAGTTTTCAGTCCACTAGAACAGAAGTGCCTGCGAATTTGAGGCCAAGGAGAACATGGTTGCTAAAAAAGACTAGCATTAAAAAAGAGGCCCAGAATTTAGGGTGCTGGAAAACAAAGCAACCTGCTCACCTCCCTGGTAAGCAGCTGTGGCTTGAGAAAATGGTGGGAGCCCCAGGAAAAAGAACCAGCCAGTGTCTCCCAAGATCCCACCATGTTGGAACTTAGGGGCTGGGAAAGAATGCAATCTGCTTGCCTCCCTGATAAGCACCCATGTCCTGAGTGAGCAGCAGGAACCACAGGGAGAGAACCAGCCAGCATCTCCCAAGATCTCACCATGTTAGAACTTAGGGCACTGGGAAAGAAAGCAACCTGCTCACCTCCCTGGTAAGCAGCTGTGGCTTGAGAAAATGGTGGGAGCCCCAGGAAAAAGAACCAGCCAGTGTCTCCCAAGATCCCACCATGTTGGAACTTTGGGTTCTGGGAAAGAAAGCAACCAACTCGCCTCCCTGGTAAGCAGCCATGAGCCCACTGGCTGAGAATCAAACATCACGTCACATCCCCCCCCCACCGCTCCCCGCTGTTAGCAAATGGGAGCCAGAGGTCTGAGCATCTTTTGAGAGGTTGGCCATATGTAACATAGCAAATATGGGTGATTTCCTTCTACCATCTCTTTGAAGGCAAATATTGTTATCAATGTTTTGCTTTGTTCTGATTAATTGTATTGCTCTACTCAAAATTCTGTTTCATGAGTTCTATACGCTTCTGTATTTGGTTTAATTTTGCTATACCTAATTAAAAGGACAACTATTGTAAAGATAACAAGATATACTATGATACCTATTACATTTATGCCAGTAAGCTGCTGTGACGTTCTATACCAACTTCACTGCATTGCCTCAGTTGGCTTTCTTCTGTCTTGTTCTGTTGTATTTTACTGCCTTCAAAAGAAAAAGAAAAAAGAAAAAAAAAAGAGGCCCAGAATTTCACATCAGGATAATAGAAAAGATGGGTTTGGGACCCCACCCCCATCACAGGCTCAAGAGTTTAGAAAGATAAACTCCTTTGAAAGACTTTACTTTCAGAAGAGAGCCTCTGGGTCTGGGCCACCTGTTGTTTCCCTGAGTTCAGTTATCCTGGCACTTAGAGGGCATTGCAGCCATGGTCAAAGGGATACAGGCTACTGCTTGAACTGGTGACAAACCTTAATGTCATCCACTTGATGCTGGGGTTTTTTTTGGCATACAAAATGTAAGACTTACAGGGTCATGGAAGATTGTACCCAGATTTCTGAAGAAGGCCTGGGGGACAGGCAGAAAGAAATATAACAGGGTCACAGTCCCTGGCAGGAGCCCCAGAGAGGGTGATGCTTGAAGTTGTAAGAGTAAAGCTGAAGGTGCAGTGGAGACCCAGGAAGTTGGAGATAATTATGAATCTGGAGCATTTGCTGAAGAAAACCTTAGGCATAGAACAGAACTAGCATAAGAGAGAGGTCATGTGGGCTGCAAGACCATAGTGGTGAGGCTGTCCAATCCCTTTGGAGTGCACATCTCACCACCTCTTGTCCCAGGTGTTCGATCTAGAGCTGCAGCATTTAATGTTTGCCCTGCCAGTTGTGATCTTGCTTTGGTCCAATTCCTTTCTATTCCAGTATTCCTCCCTTTTGGGATGAGAATGTTAACTGTGTGCCATTGAATGTTGGAAGTATGTAACTTTCTTTTTGATTTTATTTTTAAACAGGCTCATTACTGAGAGGTTGCCTTGAGTCTCAGAGGAGACCTTGGATTTGGACTTTTCAGCAGTATGGAATTGACAAGTCTTTGGTGACTCTTAGAGATGAGCTAAATACATTTTGCATGATAAAATGGATGTGAGTCTTTTGAGGCCCAGTTATGGTTTAATCTCAGATGTCCCCCAATGCCTCGTGTATTCAGTGTTAAGGCTTTTAGAAGGTCAGAGATTGGTCATGGGGTGCTATACTCTCCAGTTGATTGATCCATAAATAAGTTCATTTGTAAATGTGCTGTTAGGAGGTGGGACCTGGTTAAAAGAAGTGGGTACTGATGTTATACCTTTGGAAGTTACATCTTCCTGCCTAACTGCTACTTGTTGGATACTACTACCCAGCAGCTCTGAGCAGCATTTAAAATTGACTGTCTATGTTTATCTGCGAGTCTGTCCTTAGGCTTCATCCTCTTGCCTGGCAATGGGAGCTGATTCATAGTAAGTGAATCTCTATGAATCACTGGTCCTGGCTGAGGCCTGTAGTGGCCTGTGAGGCCAGAGATACCTCAAAGGGCAAGATAAGGCCACAGCTGAAGACACCTTGGCTCCAACACTAATTAAGTAAATAGAGACTGCAGCTGAAGGAATTTCATGCCTACAGTCGCACTCCTACCATAAATGTCATCCTGGAGATAAAACATCCTAAATTAGCATAATTTACTACTTGGAGAAGTCTTTAAAATGACTCCCAAGGTCCTGCTCATTTCCTGTGCTTTCTGCAGTTTCCCTGCCCTTTTGTTTTTGTACCTAATAAAAATGGGCAGTCCAGAGAAATCTTTGTCTTAGCCCTCAGAGTTTTGAGCTCAACTAAAGGGTTTTGACCCTCCTAAGGCCCTAAAATTGGACCACTTGTCTCATTTAATTTAAGCCTCCACTGTACACTCATTTGGGAGATCGGGAAGGTCAGGACCTGATAACTGGTGCCTGGAACAAGGACCTAAAATCCTTGGACTAGGAATTTTAGCCTGAATGAGTAAGTCCACCCAGAGTGGGAAGGTTTGGATATGGAGGAGGCCTTATGTGGAGGTTATTCTATTAATGATACAGAACAGAGGAGGGTGGAACCAGAAGAGAAAGTTTAAGCTTTCATGTATTCTTCATATAATGGGGTATCCTTGATTGTTCTTTAATGCACTTTTTGTATTTAGAAATTAATTTATCTGACTATGTGGCTGGTACTTGGCAAAAAGGACACTGGACAAATGCCACTAAGTTGACTCTTACACAGTTCAGACAAGGGATGCTGTAGGTTTGAACCAGGAGAATATGGGGCTGAAACAGAGGATTTGATTTTTCAGAGTCACTGATTGACTTCTGACTGTGCAACAGAAATTATGGTAGATGCAGAAGATATACTGATAGATGGATACTCACACTTCCCTTGAAAAAACTAAGGGACCAATGTTACCACACCTCACAGGTTCAGCCAAGAGATGAAGCCACTGGAATCATCAAGCCATGGTCGCCCCTGTTGTGTATTCCATCAGGGCTCAATTCAAGGGTTCCTTCTCAGTATACACAGGGGGTCAGGAACATTTAATGAATTAAGACCTGTTTTGAAATTTATCCATCCTCTTAGCTATGTTAAGGGAACAGAGCAGTGACCACAATCTTTACTTTTCAATCTCACAAAAGGAAGACTTCAATGACATATCTATATCTATATCTTTGCTTTGTTTCCTGGCTGCCATGAGTTGAGCAGCTTTCCTTTGCCATGACCCTCTGCCATTTTGTTTCTGCCTTCAGCCAATCAGTCTTGTACTGAACTCTTTGAAACATGAACCTAAGTAAACCTCTCCCCTTCTAAATTGCAGGTGTCAGATATTTTGTCCCAGTGATGGAAAAATGACTAATACACTGATCTTTGTATAAATTCTTTTGGGATAGAGACCCACGAATTGGGCTTTTAGGTTATAGGCCATACATATAATTTCATTTTACTAAATCTGAACTGATTAATATTAATTAATGTGCCAGTTTAAACTCCTACCAATGATGCATGTAAATTATTATCTTTTCATATCCTTGCCAATAACTGATAGGACTTAATTTTGCCATTTCAACAGTGGTGTAAATACTTCAGTGTGGGCTGACTTTGCATTTTTCTAGTTACTAATCTGCCTTGTGAACTGAGCTGTCTGCTTTTGTAACTTTTCCATTTACTGCCCGTATTTATTTCTATGTCAGGTTTCTAGCTTGTCCTAAAGCTTTTTAGTTCATTGTACATTTCTGACATCATTCTTGTTGGTTTAAGACTTGGAAGGCCATTTTCATACTCCTTCTATTTCTTTGTTTATTTTGCCCTTTCCACAGGAAGCTGTACTTGTTTTTGTTTAGTCCTCATGTTTATTTTATACAATTAATAAAGTTATTTACATTTCTTGTATACAACAGGTTTTGAAATATTTATATATTGTAGAATGGTTAAATTGAGCTAATTAATACATGTATTACCTCACGTATTTTATGTGGTAAGATTAATACTTCCTTAGAGATGTTGAAAAATATAATGCATTACTGTAGCTGGTACTGAGTTGGGAATTATGGTTGATGATGAAGTTTGTGAATGAAGTAAAGATTAGTTCAGTCAAAGTTCTTATTTGCATACTATAAAATTAACTGTTTACAGTGCTATAATTGTGATCCTGTTTATGGTGGTTCCTTTAATTACCACCATAATCAATATAGAACAGGTTCATTATTCTCCCCAGTTTCCCCATGCTACCTCTTTATAGTCAGACCCTTCCTCCATTCATAACTCCTGGCAACCATGGATCTTTTTGTCATCCCTATTGTATTGCATTTTCCTGAATTTCATGTAAATATGAGTCACACAACATAAAATTGTTTGAACCTGGCTTCTTTTGGTAGGCATAATGTTTTTGAGATTCACTTATGTTGTATCAATAGTTTCTTGCTTTTCATCACTGAGTATTATTCCATTGTGTTGGAAGGGACACAAATCTCTGCAAACTGTGAGCTAGCCATTCATTTGAAGGCCAACTGCGTCATCATTCATTTTCAGGATTGTGAGTAAAGTTGTTATAGGCATTTGTGTATAGTTTCTTTTCTTTTTCTTTTCAGATAGGGTCTCACTATGTAGTTTAGGCTGGCTTTGAGCTCATTATATAGTCCAGGCTGGCCTTGAACTCACAACAATCCTCCTGCCTCAGCCTCCTGAGTGCTGGCATTACACATGTTTGCCACCATGCCTGGGTTTGTCTGTTTTTGTGCCAACCTGTTTTCATGTCTCAACTCACTGTATGCATCCCAAAGTGAGACTGATGAGTTTTTGTAGTTCCTCTTTTTGTTGTTGAGACAAAATACTTGATGCTCAAAATTAAGGAAGGAAATATTTATTTAGCTCACAGTTTGCATAAAGTTCAGTTCATAACCACCTGGCTCCAAGGCAGGGTGGTAGATTGCAAAGGATCAGCCATTTGTGACTGCCAAAGACATGGTTGCAACAAAAGCAACAAGAGCAAGAGGGGAGGACCAAGTCTGTTTTCCCCTCTTATATTGTATGCAGGCTCCCCACCCTAGGGCGGGTGTAGTACTCACACTTCCAATTCCGATACTAGACAATGAACCAGTCAGAAACTCTAGATTCAGCTGCCTTTGGAAAACACTGTTCCCCCTTGACCACATGAGGCTTTAGGGGGACATCCTGACACAAACCATAACAGTCATAGTAAACTTCCATGGTGGCTGTGTCTTTCTGAATTCTTACCAGTAATGTTTGGGAATTCTGGCTGCTTGGTGGCCTCACTAGTTATTGATATAGTCAAATTTTCTTTTTGCCAATCGAATGGATATGCAGTGGCATTTCATTGTAGTTTTATTTTACATTCCCCTAATGATTAATGTTGTTGAACATTCTTATACTGTGCTGTTTGCCCTTTGGGTGAAATGTCTATTTTTTTAAAAAGGCTATTTTCTTGTTGAAGTTTGCACTTTTTTTCTGTGTGAAACTTGTTTTGCTAATGATTTGCAAATATTTTCTTCTAGAGTGCTGTTCATCTTTTCATACTCAGTGTCTTTTGCATAATAAACAAATATTAGTGAACTTTATTGGCTTTTTTCTTTTATTCTTTAGTGTCATGTCTAAGTTCTGTCTAATCTAGGTTTACAAAGATTTTAATTGTCTGATTCAGTGTAGAAGTTTTATAGTTTTACACTTGACATTTAGACTGGTGCAATTTTTCTTCATTTCTATATGCAGTATGATGTCAGATTTAGTTTTGCATAGAAATGTCCTGTTGTTCCAAGTCTGTTGAAAGACTACCATTTTGACTTTCAATTGCATGTTGCTCCTTTGTCACTAATCAGTTTACCATAATGACATGGGCCTATTTGCATATTCTCTATTGGTTGCTTCAGGCTCTTCAGCAACATTGCTTTGATTACTGTAGATTTGTAGTAAGTTTTCAAATTGGATAATTTCAATCCTCCAATTTTGTTTCTCTTTGTTTAGCTAATTCTATTCATGTGCCTTTCCATATAAATTTTAGTCAGCTTGTCTTTACAGCAGTTCCAGTTAGGATTGTGATTGAAATTGTGTTAAATCTGTAGAATAATCTGAAAAGAATAACATCTTAGCTCTCAGTTGATGTTATTTGATCCTTGAACATAGGTATGTGTGTGAGGGTCGAGATGCCCGCCGCATGTAGGAAGACACCAACAGACGCCTTCTCATGCAGTTGGCAAGGGGTCTTTATTGTCCAAGCATGCGTGGGGCCCACTGAACACCCAGGAACAGAGAGCCCCGAGTTGAGCCGGAGCAGGGCTTTTAAACTATAGAACAAAGGGAGGAAGGACTTTGGCAAGCGCGGTTACAGAAGCAGAAGGCATTGGTTAGTTTAAATGGCTTTTTACATTCATTGGAGGAGACAACCATAGGGAGGTCTAGAGTTGGGCGGTGGAGGGTGCTTCCTAATATGGGCAGCAGATGCTCAGGAAAGGTACATTCTGTAAATTTCTTAGTCATGAGAGGGGGCTGTTTTAAATTCCTCTTACATGTGTATTCATTTATTTAGGTTGCATTTGATTTTTTTATCAGCATTTTATGGATTACAGATACCATTTTTTGGGGGGCTGTATCTCATTATGTATTGCATGCTATCCTTTTTTTCTTTTTCTTTTTTTTTCCTCTTTTATCATTGGGAGACATAGAGGAACTGAAGTACTAGACAAGTATCAGCTGCCATTGGTAGGCTAAGGGAGTTAAGAGATTTAGTTTGAAGCTCACCTGCTGGATTTCTAGATACCTGTTGAAAAGGGAGCAGGACATATGTTTCTCTAATAAATAACTTTTAAAACCCACTTTACTTTATTGTGAGCATTAGTTTCTGATGACACTTTTGTCCCTCTATTAAATTTTTGCATTAAGTACTGAATTTAGTTCATGGCTTTTCCATTAGAAATGTTCAGGATAGTATTTCATTGATTTGAATGCAGTTGATTAATTGCTCATTGTAATTTCTGTTCCTGGTGTTTTTCTTTTTCTTTTCTTTTTTTTTTTGTCTTTTTGAGACAGGGTCTCACTATGCAGTTCGGACTGGCCTTGAGTTCACTGTGTAGCCCAGGCTGGTCTTGAACTCACAACAATCCTCCTGCCTCAGCCTCCTGAGTGCTGGGATTACAAGTGTGAGCCACCACACCCGGCCTCCTGGTGTTTTTCAGTGTTTGTATTGTTTTTGTTTCTATTTTAAATCTTGTTTTCAAGGACAGTGTCTGTTGTAGCTGAATCAGTATTTCACTCATTTTTAAAATATCATGTTTGTGACTTAACACTATATGAATACTAATACAAGTATATGAATATGTTGTGTACCTATTCAGTTGATTGGTTTATACCTCTTGACTCCTATGACTAATACTGAATGTACATTCTATCCAATCATTTTTTAAAATAAAAAGATGGGTCTTTTGTTTGAATCAGAAGCTTCACAGAGGCTCTTTTACATTTCTTTTAAGCTTTCTTTACCCCTCCCTGACTTTCTTCCTTGTAATTTATTTGTTGAAAACATTGAGCCATTTGCCTTGAATGATACCTCAAAGTTGGGATGTTGCTGACAGCACGACCATGGTGTCTCATGTATCCTCTGTTTTTTGTTTTTCTTATTTGATAGTGGCAACTAGAGCCATGATCTATTTTGTTTTGTTTTGTTTGAGGGACTACCATACATAAAGGTGTTGGTGGAGTCTTTCAATAGGCATGTTATGTCTGAGTGAATCTTTTTCAGGGGATTAGGGGTAACAGGGATCAAACTCACAACCTTGCTTTGCCAGGCATGCCTTTGTGCCAGTGAACTATATCCCCAGGCCCCTGAGGGAATCTTTTTTGGATGCTGTTAATTACAAGGGTTCAGCAAAATATGGCCTATAAGCTAAATATGGGCATGTTTATATACAACCTGTGAGGTCACGTTAATTTTTATATTTTCAAAGTGTTTTTTTAAAAGTTAAAAACAAATAAAGCAATATACAATAGAAGGTGAATGTAGCTTGCAAAGTCTTTACAGAAACAGTCTGGTAACTACTAGGCAATTGACTTTTTTATTGCCACAGCTGTTCATTGGGGTTGCAAAACAGTAATATTCTGTCATTCTTTGATTTATTTGGCAGAGTGTTTCTGCATGCAGCAACTTGCCAGAGGGAATAGTTTGATATAGAAAAATATTTAATTATTTGCCTGTTGCTTGCTTTTTCAAATGACCACTTGATTTTGTAGAATTCACCAAATGTGAGCAATTAGTTTTTATTTTATCTTTTCAAGGTAACAATAAAGCAACAGAGTTCAAGATGTTTGATTATTCTGATGTAGTCTTAACATTATTGAAATGCCAATGTTTTGTAATTGGCCATAAGAGACTGGAGACTTTGCATTGGCCCTAGTCATCATCAAGTTTTTGTTTTCTGGTATGAAAAAATATTCCAAATTTGTCTCATTTTCCAATTCAGTCCTGTAATTAGTCATTTTTTAAAAAGGATTTTTGAATGGAAAGTGGTATTTTAGAGACTAAAACTTAGGTACGGAAAATGTTCATTGCTGTTGGGTTAATCATAATACTAGCCTCTTTCCCTGAAGAGAGTTAGAAAATACCTATCTAAAAAGTGAAATACAATTTTATATTGGTAAGTAAAACTCAAGGCTATAGATTTCACTTAATCTCATTGGTTTTAAATCTATGTTACTTTTCTTTCACATTGTGAATTCTATTTTATGGGAATAGTTATACAATTATTCATTGGCTTTATCCCATAATACATACACTTCAAGACTCAGGATAATAGTACTAGTAATAGCTGCAATAAAATAATTATTAAAGCAGCTTTAGATTTTTTGCAATTCTTTTGGTCTCTAGGATATATCCTACTGTATGTGTATACTTTGGTTACTGTGTTCTTAAATTCTCTTGTCAAGTTACTCCCAATGAGGTTATAATGACAATTAAAGAATTAGGTTTGTCTCATATGTAATTTATAAATTACTGATTTCTTAGTGGGGCTTTTTCTCATTCTCCTTTTTCTTTCTTTCTTTTAGAATTCTGTATTGCTGCTACCCTTTTTTCTGTTTTGCTTTTTTCTCTTCTCTTTAAAAATTTTAAAAATGAATAATTGCTATTGTAAAAAAAGGAAATATGAAGTGATATAAAAGATATAGCTGCATGTATGTTTAGGTGTGTGGGTTTGATGACCATATTTCTAGGTTCTTGTTGGATTGTTTAACAGATCTGTTTGCACTCTCATTGGTTTAGTGGCCACTTTGCGTGCTTTAATTCTGTAACTTGAATAACTGTTTCTAAGAGAACAATACATAATTTATTAACTAGTGATTTCTTACTGTTCATCTTCTTTTCTTGAAATTCTGTACTATTTCTACCTTTTTCCTGTTTTTTTTCTCTTTAAATAAAAAAAAGAATTAAGTTTGTCTCATTTCTGTCAATTTTTGGAGGTTTTTAAAATTTATTATTTTTAATTATTTAAAGTATTCATATAGTTCAAAAGTCAAGTCTATGAACAAGGTTTATTCAAAAACATCCACCTTCAATCCCTATTTCTTTTACTTTTATTTCCCCTATCTGTATTAAAAATTACTGTACATATATGTGCATGCATTAATAGCCTATGTTTTCTAGGTAAATAAACCTGCTTTTTTCTGTTGGAGACCACTATGAAGCGCCTCTCAGCAGGATTTAAATTTTACTAATTGGTTTTCTATGTTTATCTGTGAGTCTGTCCTAGGCCTCGGCCCCTTGCCTGGCAAGGGGAGTTGATTCATAGTAAGTGAACCTCTGTGAATCATTGATCTTGGCTGAGGTTTGTAGTAACTAATGAGGTCAAAGATACCTCAAAGGGCAAGATAAGGCCACAGCTGAAGACACCTTGGTTCTGCCACTAATTAAGTAAACGGAGACAGCAGTTAAAGGAAGTTTACTCCTATAGTCTCCATCCTACCATGAATGTTATCTTGGAGATAAGATGGTTCTCCTAAATTGGCATAATTTACCACTTGGAGAAGTCCTTGAAGTGACTCCCAACTCAGAGGTCTTGCTCATTTCCTGTGCTTTTCTCAGTTTTCTCACCTTTTGTTTGTGGTCCTAATAAAGTAGGCTAATCCACAGAAGTCTTGGTCTTAGCCCTCAGAGTCACGAGCTCAACTAAAGGGTTTTGATCCTCCTGGATAGAGCCCCTAAACTCATACAATTGTCTCTTTTTATTTAACCTCTACTGTACACTCATTTGGAAGATCAGGGATCTAGGGCAGAACCCAATATTTTTCCAACTTACTTTTTTTTTTTTTTTCTGGTACCAGGGGTTGAATTCATGACCTCGCACTTGCCAGGCAGGTGCTTATGCCACTAAGCTAAATCCCCAGCCCCTCCAACTTGCTCTTTTCACTTAAGTTACTCTATACATCATTCCACGATAGAATTTAGTTATTGTGTCGTCCTTTTTACAACAGCATGCTACCTAATTGTGTTACTGTACCATAGTTTATTCAACATGTCTGTATCCATGCACATCAGGGTTATTTCTAGGCTGTTACTGCAAGCAGTCCTTCAGTCAGTATCTTTGTGCATGGCAACATTTGTATTTTGGCCATTGTACATTTGGATAGACTCATAGATATGGAACTCTTGTGTCACAAGGTGAATGCTTATGTATTTGTTCTTCATGTTGCAGATCTCCCTCTGCAGTAAGTGTACCATTTTATGGTCTCATCAGCTGGCTTCCCTATAATTCCCCTACATAAAGCATGCTGTTAAACATTTGGATCTCTGTCAATACAATAGGTTAGAAATTATCTCTCAATGTATCTTTAATTTGCATTTGTCTTATGAAGTTAGGTACCTTTAATAAGGTACCTATCAATAAGGTCCATTAACATTTCATTTAGTAAGTAATTCTACAATCTGTATGAAAATGGTAATGCAGCAGTATGAAAGTCTTATTTTACTCCCAGAAATGCATAATCAGGATTGTTAAAAAGGTCTTCAATTCAACTTGTTTCCATTAGTAAATAAATGATAGAACAAAAATTTCTCCTGGTCTACAGACCTCATGAGGCTATAAAAGTATGTTTCTAAAACATCTTGTTTATATTTCTTTGAGAGCTGTGCATTTATGGCATTTTTTGCAGAAAATAATTTCAATATTACAAGACTCATTATTAAGGATGCTCACCTTTTGTATTCTTTTGTGCACATATTTGTTAGATTGTTTTATGGAATTTCATACACATGAATTGTTAATAAAGCTGCTGACAGCAAAAGATTTCAATAAATTATTCCTGCACTATTTATTTACTGTGTACAAGAATTAATGCATCTTTACTAAGAAATTTTTAATTGAACTTGGTAATGATTTGTAGAAACATGGTGATTATACTTGGATAAAGTCTGTAATGTTTGTTTTCCATGAGGAAAGCACTCTGTTAGACATACACAGTGGTATCTCTCTAGAAGATAGCTGATTACTGAAGCATAATGGAAAAGCAGCTTTTAAAAATGCTAAATAATAATTATCTTTAAAAACCTGTTGAACATGTTTGGCCTAAGAAGTGGGCCACTAAATTTTATCATCATGTACTTTCTTGTTCACTATCATCTGTGTGCTTTTCACTAAACTCTTTTATAATCTTCCTCTCTGTTCTAAGTCTTGCCTTTGCTCTGGATAATTTGAGTGTCTGTTTGGCCTGCCTTTCCAATGTCATTTTCAGTGCTTTACCCTCCTCTCCAGTGAGTTCTTTTTCATGCTAGTTCAAACACCAGCTTCTATAACTGACTCTACCCTTTGTCATTGCTCAGTAAAGCTGAAATATTAAAATAACATCTCAGTCTCACAATCTTCAGTCCTTCCCAGGTTCTTTTTTTTATTATTATTTTATCTCAAAGAGAATGAAACAAAAGAGAACAGAACAATGCAGATCAGAACAGAACAATACAAGCAAAACAGCACTTCACATCAAAACAATTGGATATCAACAGTAGCTACCATAATGTCTCTTTCTTTTTTATTTATTTATTTATTTTATTTAAAGAAAAAATTTGAAACAGAAAGAGTGTATAAATAATACAAAATCTCAAAAACAAAACAAAACAGAAAAACAAAAATAGTAACCAGTAAGAAATCACTAGTTGATAATTACATATTTTCCTTTTTGAAGAAGTTGTTCAAGTTACAAAAGTAAAGCCTACAAAGTGGACATCCAAACAGTGAGACTGCAGTCAGTTTTGTTCATCCATCCAACTAAAATTTTAGCAGCATGGTTATTAATCCCACACACTCAAACATGCATGCAGTTATATCCTTTAGAATACTTTCTTTTCCTTTTTTTACAATAACTATAATCCATTCTCATAAACTACTTAGAAGTTCTACACATGTATAAGTCTCTACACATATACCTAGCCTTTCTGTATTAGAGGGAGAAACAAATCAAAACAAGTCAACAATACAAATTGCTAAAGAAACATGAAATAAAAAGGACATATAAAACCACAATACTAGGTGATCTATGGTAGTTACTATGATGTCTCTTGTTATTTTCAATAAAATTGTCTATATCATCAAACATAGTATAGTTAAACTTAGCATTGCATTACACTATTAATAAAATCTAAACATTGGAGACATTATAGGACTTCAAAGGCAGTTAACAATCAAACCAGAATGGGTATCCTATTGAATCCTGTCATCTTCAGAGTAGTTACTCCTATTCTCAGACTTGACACTCTCAAGCATACTGGATTCAAATAAAATCAGTCAAGATAAAACAGCCATATAACCAATCTTGTCTGTCTTATCTCTGCTATGCTATTTTTCTGTCATTGTTGTTTATTTACTTTTTTCCTTCATTCCACAGTCTGCCCTTTTCTTTGAGGCCTTTCTGCCATTGTTCCTGAAACCCTGGTGATTTTCTTCTCTCTCTCTAGAATGTCCTTCAGTATTCTTTGCAGGGTTGGATTGGTGGTCACAAACTCCCCCAGTTCCTCTTTGTCATGGAAATATCTTGTCTCTCCATTAATTTTGAGAGACAGTTTTGCAGGATACATCATTCTGGGTTCAAGGTTATTTTCTTTCAGGCTTAGAATATTTCGCTCCAAGCTCTTCTTGATTTGATGGTTTGCATTGAGAAGTCCACTGTGATTTTGATGAGTTTTCGTTTATAGGTAATCTGTTTCTTTTCTCTGACCACTTTTAATATTCTGTTCTTGTGATGGATTTCTGGGATCCTGATTATTATATGTCTGGGTGTAGATCTGTTTTGGTTATAGCTGGCTAGAGTTCTGTATGCCTCATTTATCTGAACTTTACTTCCATTACCTATGTTTGGGAAGTTTTCCTTAATTATTTCTGTGAATAGACTTTTTATTTCATTTGTATTTGTTGCTGCATCTTCATTTACATATTTTATTCTTAGGTTATAAATCCTCTTGTCATCTTCTAGCCTTTGTATCATTGCTTCCTGGTTCCTTGTTATTTTTAAGAGATCCTTCCTTTCGTGATCATATATTGCAAATCTATCTTCAAGTTTTGAAAGTCTGTCTTTAGTTTCTGTTAAAAGGTTTTGTCAACTTTCAGTGAAGTTTTTAATTTCCTAATATTCTCTTTGGATCTGTTTCATATATTCTAGGTGTTGTTTATATTCTTCATCAAAGGCTTCTCTCCTTTCTCTGGGCTCCTCTATTCTTTCATTTCTGTCTACTTGAGGATTACCCAGGATTTCTTTTATTAATTTTCTTATATCTTGCTTCACTTGAGTTAGAATTTCAGTTTTAAATTTGTTGATGAGGTCATGGAGGTATTTGTTTATTTCCGATGAGGCTGTCTCTGACATTCAGGTTTGCTGCTCTTAACCTCCTCTACATTTACCTCTGCTGGACTCACTTTCCCTGGTTGCACAGTTAGAGACCTTTTGCTGTTTCTCTGTCTGGTCATGTTTCTGGCACCCTTCAGAGGGGTGGGTGGTGGAGGTCTCTGGGCCTTTCGTATTGCTTACAGATTTTTCCAAAGCACAATGGTTAGGGAAGTGCCACCCTCTATTCCACTGTGAATCTGTGAGGTGCACGCTGAGAGCCAGCCCCTCCCCCTACATCAGTCAATCAGTTTATTCTTCAGCAAGTTCGTGTGTTCACTGAGGATGCCATTGGCTCACAGCAGCCTTGCCCCTGGCTATTGGATCTCAACCAGGGGCCTGGTCCAGCCCAAGCAGATCCCACCAATCTGTTTTGTACTAGGAGTCATTGATGGATGCCGCCTCAGGTTTTGATTCAAGCTGGCCCTGCCCAACTCCAAAATGTCATGTAGCCAGTCCTCTCAATCTGGGGAATCCAGTTCCCATCACTCACCAAAGTTCACACAGCTTGACTGGCTGTTTCCACTCCCTTTTGCAAAGCCTTCCCCAGCTGAGGGTCTGGAGCTCACCAACCCCACTCTCAGCAGGGCCACAATCGTGAGTCACTTGATTCTAAGGCGTGCTGGTACAGCAACCGGGGGGATTGCCCAGCTCCAGCCCTCTGTCCACACTTCTTTTTTCTTTTTTTTTCCTTTTTCCTCAGTTTCTTCCTGGGTCATTAGAATTCCTTTCCTTTTGTCTGTCTTTCTCCATGTTGTCATGTTCCAGCATCTGAATTTTTTGGTTTTTTCAGAGAGGCTCTCTTATCATGCCACCACTCAGTTGGCCATCTTGCAATCTGGAATATATTTTAATATACTACATTTTCCTAATGCTGCCTTAATTACATCTTGGGGGAAAGTTATTAAAAATTGCCATGTTATGGCCCAATATTATAAATGAATGTTCCTTTTACTTTCAGATTTTTCTTTGATGATGCCAAGTATAAATTAGATCATTGTATTAGATCCATGGGATTTCAAAAGAAGTCACACAAATGTAGATAGTGGGGAGGCTCTGGTTGTAGCTCAGTAGTAAAGTGGATTTTTCAGCATGTACAAGGCATTGGGTTCATTTCCTAGTATCCCCTCCTCCCAAAAAAGGTATATGATGGAAATTTGATCTTTCTCTTCTGAACCTCTGGGACCTCAGTTGCTATCAGCTCAGCCTGTGTTCCTCCAAATCCCATAATGTCTCTTTCTTTCAAATAGTTGAGAATAGCTTCACATACAATAATATCAAACATAACAAAACAGAATAAAGCCATTCAAGAGAATGAAAGTATTACAAGGCATTTTGAACCAAAAAACAGAAAATGAACAATGGCTACTATAATATCTCATTTTCCATAAAAAACTGTGTATATTATTATACATATTAAAATCCAGTAAGACACAACATGATAGAACTAATGGTAATAGAAGAACAGAAGCATATTAGGACTTCAAAACAAGATGGTATTAAATCGACAATGGCTGCCATAATGTCTTGTTTTCTTCAAGACATTACCATCACACATAATAAGATCAAACAAAACAGAATAAAACCATTCCAAACAAGGAATGAAAACATAAAACTTCAAAGCAATATAATAGGGAACCATGATTAACATAGAATCTTATGTACTCTTACCATTTCTTACACTAGGGAGATTATATGGTATTTATACATGTGAGTTTGATTTATTTTACTTATGAGTATGGTCTCAAGTTGCATCCAATTATTTATAAATATCTCAATGTGATCATTCTTTATAGCAGAGTAGTACTCCATTGTATAAAAGTACCACAATTTTTTTATCCACTCCTCAGTTCATGGGCACTTAGGTTGTTTCCAAGATCTGGCTATTACAAATTGTGCTGCTATAAACATGGGTGCACATATATCACTGTGGTAAAATGTTTTCAGATTTTCTGGGAATATGCTTAAGAGTGGAATAGCTGGGTCAAATGGGACCTCCATCCCCAGCATTTTGAGGAATCTCCAGATTGACCTCCACAGTGATTGCACCAGTCTACACTCCCACCAACAGTGCCAGAAGAGTTCCTTTTTCCCCACAGCCTCTCCAGCATTTGTTGTTGGTAGTTTTGTTGACCCTGGCCATTCTTTCTGGAGTGAGATGGTATCTCAGTGTGGTTTTAATTTGCATTTCTCTAATGACCAATGATGATGAACATTTTTTCTTTTATGTATTTGCCATTCATATTTCTTCATCTGAGAACTGTGTGTTCATCTCAGATGCCCATTTTTGGATTTGGTCTTTGAATTTTGGGCATCTGATTTATTTAAATTCTTTATAAGTTCCAGACAGAAGTCCTTTGTCTGAGGGACAGTTCATTAAGATTTTTTTCCCCAGTTTATGTGTTTTCTTTTCACTCTGCTGGAGATTTCTTTTGACATGCAGAAACTCTTTAATAAGGCATAATCCCAGTTATTGATTCTGGGAAGTATTTCCTGTGCAGTTTGATTCTTGTTCATGAATTCTCTACCAACCCCTGTCTTCAAGATTTTTACCTACTTTGTCTTCCAACAGACTTAGTGTTTCTGTTTTAATATTTAGATCTTTGATCCATTTAGATTTTTGTTTAGTACAATGGTGATAGGCATGGGTCTAATTTTAGTTTTCGGTATATGCAAAGCCAGTTTTTCCAGCACCATTTATTAAAGAGACTATCATTCTTCCAGTGAATATGCTTGGCCCCTTTATCAAAGATACAGTGGTTTAAGATGTTCATAGTTGTATCTTCTAGTCTATTCTGTTGATCTTCAGGTCTGTTTTTATTCCAGTACCATGTTGATTTTATTACAGTAGCTTTGTAGTATAACTTCAAGTCAGAGATTGTGATGCCTCCTGCCTTGGCTTTGCTACTTAGAATTGCCTTTGCTATTCTAGGTCTCTTCTGGTTCCAGGTGAATTTTAGGAGTGATTTCTCTAGATCTATGAGGTATGTTAGTGGTGTTTTATAACTTCAAGTCAGAGATTGTGATGCCTCCTGCCTTGACTTTGCTGCTTAGAATTGTCTTTGCTATTCTAGGTCTCTTCTGGTTCCAGGTGAATTTTAGGAGTGATTTCTCTAGATCTATGAGGTATGTTAGTGGTGTTTTGATTGGGATTGCATTGAATCTGTATAACAATTTTGGGAGAATGGCCATTTTCACAGTATTTATTCTTCCTATCCATGAATAAGGGATGTCTTTCCATTTTCTGAAGTCCTCTTAGATTTCTTTTTTCAGGGTACTATAATTTTCCCTGTACAACTCTTTTACATCTTTTGTTAAATTAGTTCCTAAGTATTTCATTTTTTTGGATGCTAGTGTGAAGGGTGTAGCTTCTCTTATTTCTCTCAGTGATTTTCTTGTTCGTGTATAAGAATGCTATTGATTTTTGAGTATTGGCTTTGTATCCAGCTACATTGCTGAATTTATTTATAATATCTAGCAGTCTTTCAATGGAGGTTTGGGGGTCTTCTATGTAGAGTATTATGTCATCTGCAAATAATGATAATTTAACTTCTTCTTTTCCTATCTTTACTCCTTTTATTTCTCTCTCTTGTCTAATTGCTCTGGCTAGTATTTCCAGTACTGTGTTGAATAGGAGTAGTGATAAGGGACATCCTTGTCTTGTGCCTGATTTTAAGGTAAAGGCTTTCAGTTTTTGGCCACTTATTATGACACTGGCTGTTGGTTTGTCATAGATGGGCTTTATCATATTGAGGTAAAGCCCATATATTCCAATTCTCTGCAAGGTTCTCATCATGAATGGGTGTTGGATCTTATCAAAAGCTTTTTCTGCATCTATAGAAATGATCATATGATTCTTGCTTTTGGCTCTATTTATATGGTGGATTACATTTATTGATTTACATATGTTGAACCTTCCCTGCATACCTAGGATGAATCCCACTTGGTCATGGTGTATAATCTTCTTGATGAGTTGCTTCATCCTGTTTGCCAATATTTCATTGAGAATTTTTGCATATATGTTCATTAAGGAGATTGGCCTATAGTTCTCTTTTTTAGTTGGGTCTTTCTCAGGTTTTGGTACTAGAGTAATATTTTCTTCCAGGAATGATTTAGGGAGAATTGCTTCCCTTTCAATTTCACTGAAGAATTGGAGGAGTGTCAGCAGTAAGTCTTCTTTGTATTTCTTGTAGAGTTCTGCAGTGAGTTTTTCTGGGCCTGGGCTCTTCTTTGTTGGTAGGGACTTGATGACATTTTCAATTTCATTCATTGAAATTGGGTTATTCAGCAGTTTTACATCTTCTCGATCCAGCTTTGGTGGTTTATATGTTTCTAGGAATCTGTCCATTTCTTCCATGTTATCGAACCCATGAGAGTAGAGGCTTTTGAAATAGTAGTTGATGATCTTTTGTATTTCCACAGGGTCGGTAGTGATTTCACCTGTTTCATTCTGTATTGCATGAATTTGAGGCTTTTCTGTGCTTAAGTTAGATTGGCTAGGGGCTTATCAATTTTATTTATTCCTTCAAAGAACCAACTCTTTGATTCATTGGTTCTTTGTATTGTTTTCTTAGTCTCTGTTGTATTAATTTCTGCTCTGATCTTTATAATTTCCTCCCTTCTTTTGGCTTTGGGCTTGGCTTGATTTTTTTTTCTAGCTGTTTGAGGTGTAATATCAGAGTGCTTATTTGTGTTCATTCTGTTTCCCTAATGTGGGATCTCATTGCAATAAATTTTCCTCTGAGGACCGCTTTCATTGCATCCCACAGGTTCTGGTAAGTTGTATTTGTATTTTTGTTTGCTTGCAGATATTTTTTAATTTTTTCTTTAATTTCCTCTGTGACCCACCGAGTGCTCAAGAGTGTATTATTTAGTTTCCATGTGTTTGTGGGGTTTTTGCAGTTACTTTTATCATTAATTTCCAGTTTCATGGTGCTATGATCCAATTACTTGCAAGGGATAATTTCAATTCTTTTGCATTTATTTAAATATGTTCTGTGGGCTAGTATATGGTCTATTTTAGAGAATGTCCCATGTTCTGCTGAGAAGAATGTATATTCTGATGTTTTCAGATGGAACCCTCTGTATATGTCTATCAAGTCCATTTGTTCACAGGTATGATTCAGTTCTGTTATTTCTTTGCTGATTTTCTGTCTAGTTGATCTGTCCCTTTGTGTCAATGGTGTGTTAAGGTCTCCTGTTATATTTATGTTATTGCTTATTTGATTTTTCATTTCTGTTAATACTTGCTTTGTGTAGTTGGGTGCTCTGGAATTTGGTACATATATATTTAAGATTGTTATCTCTTCCTCTTATAGTTTTCCCCTAACTAGTATGTAGTAACCTTCTTTATCTCTTCAGACCATTCTTGGTTTGATGTTCACATGGTCTGAAAACAGAATAGGTAGCCCCACTTTTCTTTGAGTTCCTGTTGCATGGAATATTGTTTTCCATCCTTTGACTTTCAGTCTATGAGTTTCCTTTTGGGTTAGATGGGCTTCTTGTAGACAGCATATGGTTGAATGTTGTTTCTTGATCCATTCTGCCGATCTGATTCTTTTAATTGGTGAGTTGAGGGCATTTACATTAATGATAATAACTCTCATATATTGGCTTATTGTTGACATATTATCTTTCTGCTGTTGTATTTTTACCTTTCCATTCTGTTTAGTTGTCTGTTTTGCTTAGTGGTTTTTTCTTATATATGTATCTAGAATGTCTTTCATTATTGTTTGTAGTGTTGGTTTGGTGATCATGAAGTTCAGCTGTTCTTTGTCATGGAAGTATCTTATTTCTCCATGCACTTTGAAGGACAGTTTTGCAGGCTACATCAGTCAGGGTTGGAAGTCGTTTTCCTTTAGGATCTGAAACACTTCATTCCATGCTTTTCTTGACTTAATTGTTTGTGGTGAGAAGTTGCTGTGATTCTGATAGGTTTTCCTTTATAGATGATCTGTCTTTTCTCTCTAACAGCTTTTAATATTATGTACTTATGTTGGATTTCTGGAATGGTGACTATTATATGTCTATTATATGTAGGTTTGTTTTGGTTATGGCTGTTTGGAGTTCCATATGCTTCACTAATCTGTTTGTCAGTTTCCATATTCATGTTTGGGAAGTTTTCAGCTATTACTTCTGTAAATAACCTCTTGATATCATTTGTGTTGTCCCCTTCTTTGTCTTTTATCCCTATTAATCTTATATTGTTTTTCTTTGCATCATCTTGCAGCTGATGAATTGTTATTTCCTGATTTTTTGTTATTTTTAAAAGATCTTTCCTTTCCTGTTCACTAGCTGTAATCTTATATTTGAGGTCTGGCATTCTATCTTCACTTTCATTGAGGCAGTTTTTGCAACTTTCATTAGAGTTTTTGATTTCCTGTATATCTCCTTGAATCTGCTTCATGTATTCTGTTTGTTTCTTAAACTGTTCATTCAGGGATTCTATCATTTTGCTTTGTTCCTCTAATTTTTTAGCTGTGTCTTCCTGGGATGAATTTAGTATTTCTTTCACTACTTTTATCATGTGTTCTTTTACCTGGGAGATTATTTCTGATTTGAGTTCCCTCATAGCTTCCCATACTTGCTTCTTTATTTCAGTTGATATCATTTCAGGAATTTCTGGTGTATGGCTAGTATTTTCTTCTATGTACATGGCTCCTAGGTTTTCTTGGGATGGGCTGGAGGTTTGAGATTGCATTTTGATCTTTTGTTTTGTCATTTTCATATATTTCCATGTTTCTAATCATGTTCCAACACTTTCCCTGGGCATGTTGGAAATCACTTCTTGTGCCCTTGGCTCCTCCCGGGACTCAAGTGGCCAAACTTTTCCCGGGCCAGTGCTGGGAAGCTGAAACTCCCCTCGTGGCCTGGGCCTAGCTCCTCTTTGCCTATGGGCCTAACTCCCCTCTTCTGGAATTGCATGCCTGGTCCCCTGGTTGAATAAAGTTCTCTGGGTCCTTCCCAGTTTCTCACATTATGCTTGTGCAGTTTTTATTCATGTTAGTTGACTCCTCTTTCTTTTTTTCCACCTTAGGCTCTATGGACAGCTATTTGCTGTTATCTTTAGCTTCTTTCTTCATTGCCACCTTCAAATGTCTATTTTCCTTCACTGCCACCTTCAAATGTCTATTTTACAAAACCACATTCTTATGTGTGAATTTTTGTAATTGTAATGATTACTTCATGTAGACGCTCATTGTGGCAGTGATCCTATTCTCCTGTATTAGGCTCTCTTCATTCACCACACTATTTCAAGTTCACTACACCAAAGCTGTTGCTGCCTAGAGCATCATTGAGTTTCTCAGCAGGTATCTAAGGACAGGACCTCCACCATATGTTATTTACTTGCAGCAGTTCATCTGTTTTGAAATATTCTCTTGGCCTCTGATATGCTATGTTCACCTGCATTCTAACCCCTGTGATTTCTGCATGTTTTTCTTTCTCTGCCTGTCTCTTGAATGCTGATGCTCTACAGAATCTAGTCCCCAGCTTTACATTTCTTAGTCCATCTCAGTTTTTCCTGCACTTTAGCTTCAACACATACCATCATCCTGAATCTCTTCAAATTACAGGCTTGTATGTTCTCTATATGCATTTCACAAGCACTGTCAAGTCCTGATGTTGTAACACACACATGACCTTCTTCACTGTGTTCTTCTCCTCACTTTACCATCCCAGCCACTTTTCAAGCTGAAAACTTGTTGGCCATCTGACTTCTCCATTGCCCTCTCCACATTCTCAGTTTCCACGATTTATTGACTCCACCTTCAGAATTCATCAGCTGTGCCATTTCTGTGGTTTCTGTTGCTACTTTCCTAAACAAGACTTGATTGGGTTAATCCCAGAACTCTAGGACATGGAGACAGGAGGATCACAGATTCAAGACCAGCCTGGACAATTTAGCAACTTAGTAAAAATCTGTTTCAAAATAATCAATTAAAAAAAGGGGATGTGGATATAGCTTAATGTGAAGGCTCTGTGTTCAATTCCCAGTAATGGGCAGGTGGATTGAGAGTAGAATGTTGGTTCTGACTGACTGGAAGAATGGAGGAGATAAGGCACCATTGGTTAGTGGGTACTGAGATACAGCTAGATGGAAGGAAGTTGTTCTGGTGGGCTGTATATAAACATAGGATGCTTATATATAGGAATAATATACTGTCATTTCAAGACCTAGATAAATTTTAAAAATGTTCATCATAAATAATAAATTTTGAGATGAATATTTATCCTAATTTAAATGTTATACAGTGTACACATGTATCAAAACATTACCTAATGCCTAATTAGTATGTATAAATTTTATGCTTTTATGTATCAGTTAAAATCAGTTTTAAAAGATCAATTAATTTGGTACATAATTGTCAAAATGGATTAAAACAAAAACTAAGGGCCGTGTTATTTGATTCATGGCAATTTGTGAAATGTGATTGGCAAAAAGAAAGATCCTATATTGTTCACAGTTCTGGGGGAGATACTGTGTTGGGGTTCTGCAAGTAAAGGAAAATAAAGGGATGCACATACTAAGGGTCAGCAAAATGGCTGCTGCCTGGCCAGCCCAAGCAAGCAGCTTTTACTGAGATAAAGAACAAAGAAACTCAACTTGTACATGCTTAGATTATATAACTTGTTTGCTTCTTGTACTTATAGGACCTCATGATTTTACCTTGCAGGTGGCAGGGGGAGGTGTTTCAAGGTCTGCACTTTTTCCCAAAACATTGTTGACTGGCTATGTCTGGGACAAAATGTGGCCTCTCTACAATACTGTAGGTATCAAACTGTGTATAGTCACAGTTGAGGATCTTCCAAGTGCAAGGCAGGTGCTTTGCACATATTCCCTCTCCATAGAAATGTAATGACTAATGCAGCAGAGCTAGGATTCAAAACCACCTCTCTGGTTTCACTTTCCTATAGGTTTTTTCTGATTTATGTTGGCAGTTTGTAGGGCAAGAGAGGAGAGGTGAAAGACTGAAAATTGAAAAGGAAAGCACTCTAGTGTACTCAGTATTGAATAAAATAATTCAAATATTTTTCTATAGAAATTGCAATTTTCTTTTTCTTTTTTTTTTTTTTTTTTGTACAGGGGGTCAAACTCATGACATCACATTTGCCAAGCTGGCACTTACACTGCTGAGCTAAACCCCAGCCTAGAAATTGCAGTTTTCTATAAAATGGAGCTTCCCTGGAGATGTAATAATACTGAAGAGTTTTCAACCCAGGTTTGATTAGAAATTCATTCTGCTGCCAGGTGTGGTGGCACACACCTGTAATTCCAGCACTTGGGAGGGTGAGACAGGAGGATTGCTGCATGTTCAAGGTCAGCCTGGGCTACATAGTAAATTCAAGGCCAGCCTGAACTACAGAGCAAGACCCTGTCTCAAGAAAATGAAAAAAGAAATTGATATTGGCTTTTTATGGTATATTTTTCTGCATAAAATGAAGTTTTTTCAAAGCTACATGCTAATCAGACAAAATGATCTAAATACTAGTGTTTAATTACATATTTTCCTTGGGAAAGGGGGTCTACTCAGTTGAGAAAATTAAAAAAAAGATGATGCAATTGGGGGTATTAGTTGTATAGTGCAGGAGAGAGAAGCTAAGCTCTGAAGCCCCTAGCACTTTCATGTAGAAAAAAGGTAGTAAAAATTAGTCCATTCTTAAAAATTACCTATTTATAATAGATAACTTGAATGTATTTAACTGAGCTCTTCAAATGTTAAATTATTTTAATGTTACAGGGTTTTTAAAAAATGTTTTAATTATAATTTGAGAATCTCAAGCAAGAGAGTCTGAACAACACGGTGGTAGTGGACACTAAAAGATCCAGACAGATGAAATGTAGGATTTAGAGACTGGATTGGATCTGATGAATTGAAGTAAAATTAAGGACTAAAAGTAATGGGGTGCCTTTCTACAGTTACCTTAGTTTATATGAAGAGATCATTTTCTTATATTGAACATTATACAGAATGCTTTGTGTTATACATAGAAAATATTTTCTTATCCTATTCTGAATTTTAGCAGTGGTTAAACTTTGAACCTCTTTAAGCAATAGGACAGTTAGATATTAGCTCTTCTGGTGTTTATATACCATATGTTAATTTTTTACTCAATACAATAAAATTTAGAATTATTATTGACCACACAAATAAGATAAGCAGTTGAGTAATACAATGTGTTGATATTTTGGGGGCTGGAGTCTACAGCTGAAAGCAGATCCCTGTGGAATTCTATCAAGAGGTGTAAAGTAGTTGATCAAAAAGTGAACAATAGTTTAAAGAAGTGAGAGCTATTTGAGAAGTGAGAAATTAGCAGAGACTTGGGAATGTAGATGTTATCAGATAGGATCATTAAGCTTATTTCAAAACAATATGTTCAGTGACTCTGGCTGTAGTGAACTATTATTAAGTGAGCAAACTAAGTGGTTGGATAGAGAGGTAGGACCCTGGCTTAGGGTCAGTTTTAAAGTGAAGTCTGCTAAAGAGTGTCTGGTAATTCTTCAGTGACAGACTGGTTAAAGAAATTCTGATACATGTTTTTAAAAACAATCCTCTTTTCCCAGAAAAGTATCATTGAACAAATACTTTTATTATGAAACTATTTTATACATACATGGAGATTTTCACTCTCCCCCCTCCCTTCTTCCCTTCCTAGGAACCAGGGATAGCAACCTGATAAACACGTGTGAGCTTTTCTCAATGATAATATAATCATATACAGACAAAATTATATAATGTACATGCATTGGCATTATTCATTTTTCCACAGAACTCATTTTAGATAACTTTTGATGGATAATATTCTCAGGCAAGCAGGGGTCATGAAACCGTAGCCCATGGATCAAATGTTTTCTGCCATTTTTGTAACATTTTATTGGAATACAGCCTCCCCTGTTTTTCTATTGACTGGTCTAAACTGTTAAATTCTTTACGTGGTACACCTGAGACCCTCCCCCCTCCATCCATTGGCTTGGGGAGGTGTGGTGAGCCCGGGGGCTCCTAGGCTGCAGGCTGCAGAGATGTGCACTTTCAGAAGTGGCTAGGCTCCTTCCTCAGAGAGGGTGGGGATGCTCAACTGCAGAGACTGTTAGGCCCATTGCTGGGAACCTGGGGAGATGCAGGTGCCAGCAGAGGCCAGAGGCTGTTAGGCTCCTGGCTGGGAGCCTGCAGAGTTGAGCATGCACAGAGGTGATTAGGAGCTTTGCTGCAAAGCTAGTGTTGGAGCATAAGTTGGAAGAGGTAGCCATTATTTGGCTTCCTTTGAGAGGTGGTGAGAGGTCAAGGGGGCGGATGGCACCTGGAAGGTCTACAGCCTCTGCCATGAAGAGGTTCTTTGGCTTTAACAGCAAGGGCTGGGCACCCTTGAGTCCCAGGGACAGCAAAGGAGCTGCAGGGGTGCGTGGCCCCACATCTTTGTCAGGTCCATGCCCAAGCTCCATAAGGCTGCCTGCAGGGGCAACTTGGACAAGATGAGGCGTGTCCTCTTTCTCAGGAAAAGCAACATGAATGACAGAGACCAGAAGAGCAGGTAATGTGGCTGCAGGCCCAGGGGCTGCCTGTGGGGCTTGGGCATTGCAGGAGAGTGGGGGTCCCGGGTCAGATGGGAGCAATGGGTCAGGAGGGGTGAGGAGAGATTATGACCACCTAGGGAGGCAAAGATTGCAGAGGGCCCATCCCCAGGTGATGCTCATAAGCTGAAAAATAGAAACAAAATTTTCACTTGACTTACACTTCGGTTGTAGATCCCTTTATTGACTACTGTAAAGGTGTTTCACTACGGTTACACCTGTGTATCATGTTAAGCGAACTGTTGTAAATATTGTTTTTAAAAAGTACAGTATAACATATTTACTGTAACCTACAAATTTAGGGCTAAGACTTAATCTGATAAAAATCTAGTATCCATTTTTTATTACTGCACACCTGTGCAGGTATGTTCTTTACTTAGGAACCTTATAAGGAAACCAAAATGGGCAGGGCTGCTCCATGTTCTTGGCTAGAAAGATCCCTCAGTCCCAAAATGTGAGCTTTCTCTGTATGGGTTTTATAGGAAATAAATAAAAAATGTCACAAAACACTTGAGTTTCCATACCCTCTTGGTATTGTGTCACTAAGAAACTGTAGTGAAGACTTGCCTTTGTAGTTAAATCAAGATAAGTCATTTTCCAAATTAACTGTCCACTAATAGCCCCAAAGACAGATAAGTGAATGTAACTTAATGTAAAATCTAAACATTCAAGTATTTGTCAGAATTTAGAAGTTGATCATGGTGATCTATATTTTAGTTGAAAAATCAGAATGACCCATGAATGAAATGCCTGAAAAAAAAAAAAAGCTAGCTAGGTTTTTATGTCACAAAAGTTTCTGATGGCATATAGATTAAAAATTTCATATCATACAAAGTGAGAAAAGTAGCAAAAGAAAACACATAGCCTATTTGTGCCTTCCTAAGAATGACCTCAAAAATTAGCATTCTTTTTTTGTGTTGGGGGTTGCTCCTAGGGCCTGGTGCATGCTAAACACACTGCCACTCAGCCATCCCCTTCCCCACCTGCATTCTGAAGGTTGACTGTCAAGGGAAAAATTAAATGCTCATTTATATTAGAAAAATGTTAACAAAATGAAAGACAATAATCCTTGCAAGACGTTTACAACAAGGGCCTGGGATATACCTCAGTGGTACAGTGCAGTGCCCGTCTGAAAAGTATGAGGTCCTGAGTTAGATTCTGGTGCAAAGAAAAAAATCCGTTTACAACTTAACATCAGATGAGAAATGTATGTATCTTTATCTTACAGAGAATTTTTCAAATCATAAAAGGAAAAATATTGACTACTAATTTATTTTAATGCTAGATAGCATACACTGTGAGCCTCAAATCCTGGACTTTACCGCTGGGCTATATCAAACTCTAGGTGTGGGTACAGGGTCCCTGGGCTCTGCTATGCAGGGCATATGCAATATGTTGAAATATAGCAACATTGCAATAGCAAATGTTGAAAGATGCTGAATGATGACTTCCCTCATGTTTAACATGCATAGCATGCATGCACAGACTTCTTAGTGTATATCTAGCATCAAACATGATCGCCTGTGGCCAGTCTAAATGAGTTCCCTCTCCTGTTTTCAAACTCCTTCCTCAGTTTCTCGCTGACAGGTTTTCCTCACTAATTTGAGACTGTGCAGGTTGAGGCTGCTCAGTTTAGAAAATTCTAGCTCCCTGCCACGTCTGTACATTGGTTCTCCTGAAAATGTAAAGGCTCCTTTTTTCCCTGGAAATCCTGGTCCTTATTAACCCAAGATGTGGTTTGCTCATCCTGGTTTTAGACATTCCAGACCTGGTACTTGCCAGGTACCTTTGAGGGGCAAGCTCCACCCTTCCCAGGGCAGGAGACTTCATTGTCCAAAGAGGCACTGCCAACAGGGACATCTTGCCTTAAGGTCATTTGTTCCTTTCCCCAACCCCTCAAATCAGATAGCCTCTTGCTCCTGATTTGTCTGATTATAAAATTGCTCTGAGTTTCTTGGAGATTTTCTAAAGGAATGTTACCTTGGTAAAAACCAAGGCATTTCAGTTTTAGGGAATTTTTTTCCTTAAAACATAGATCAAACAAAGTTCTACTATCAGAGGAAGAATTTCTGGGTGGAGAAGGCATGGAGAGCCTCTAAATTCTATCACCAGGCCCTTCTCTGGGTCCAGGACATGCTTATTCGTATCACAAACTGTCAGGGCCCAACCTGGCCAAAGCCCATGGCTCCCCAGCTGATATAGATAGGTGTGGGCAGGTGGTACTAGGTAAACTGTAGCACTGCCTCTAGATCAGGGGAGTTGTCCCTCTGGCCATGCCTCTCTCCATGGAGCAAGAACTAGGAGCCAAGGGGAGCCAAGGACAGATTGGACCCTGGGGAATCTGAATTATTGGCTAATGCGACCCTCAGCCCTCTCCCAGGGGGCTTACTGAGCTCTTCCCCAAATCCATCCTCCCAAAAGTGTATGTTAGGGAACCCAAGAGGTGATGGGAGTGCTTGGATGAAGCTTGGGTGGAACTGTTTGCACACATGATCACAAGGCCCTTGGCAGTAAGGAATAGAACAGCAGCAGAAGTAGCATGCACTGCGGCCCAGGTTCCCATCAAAACCCTCAGCTCAGCCCCACAATGTTGGAGACAGGGCTGCTGAGGGAAAAGCAGATAAGAAATAGCCGAAGAAAATACAAGACTCACAAAATCAACAGATTTGCCAGAATTCCTGTTTTGGTGGGGAAAGAAGTATCCTCACAATTATCAAAATGAGCCAGGTACAGTGTAGTGCATGCCTGTAATCCCAACACTCTGGGAGGCTGAGGCAAGAGGATCACAAGCACAAGCACAAACTGGGCATCTTAGTGACTTAGCACAACCCTGTCTCAAAATAAAAACTAAAAAGGGGCTAGGATGTAGTGCAGTGCAAAGGCTCCAAATTCAATACTCGGTACTTAAAAACAAAAACAAAACCAAAGGTATTCCATTGATGTATCTGGATATAAACCTTATTTTCATTTTAAAATTCAGATAAAAATCTTCATTAACAAGCAATATTTGTTTTTCCCTGAGTTATTGTGAGGGTAAAGTGAAAATGTGCACCATTTCTAGTGTATTAATACTTAGCACATGTTGCTAGGATTGCTCTTATATTCCTCCAGCTAGCCCCTCAGATAATGTTCAAAGCTTCTTTTTCCTTCATTTGTCCTGCACTGTCTGGTGTGATACAGTTAATAAAAGATAGAAAGTAAGATGTTTTAAGACAAGATAATACATGCTCTCTCATAATATGAGAGAGAACTAGTCCAGGATCAAAAGAAATTGTTTTTCTACTTTTTGGCACTGCCCAAATTCCCTCTGAAGGATGTGCACCAGGTAAATGGGGGGTGAGCCCGGGATCTGAATGACGTCATTGCCACAGCCCATGCCAGACCGCGCTGGGCTATCTCCCCAGGTCAATGATGATGTGCTCCCCTCTCACCTTGTCTGAGAAGCAAGGAAAGGATGAACAGCTGTGCTGATGAGCCCAGCAATCTGTCTACACATCAGACACTACCTGTGGACATCTCTCCTATGCTAAAGGGGCTGTGAGGGATGTGGTCATCCTAGAAGCCAGTCATTGCCCCTCACAACTGTGGGGCTCTTTGCTGTTTACAAAGGGCTGCCATAGACATGATTTCACACTTTCCTGCCATGGAGACACAGCACCCAGAGATGGAGCCCTCTGTGTTTCCCTAGGTGCCACCTGGAAAGAATGACATGGGATTTGTGGGCTGAGCAGGGCAGTGGGTTCTTGGGAAGCAGCTCATCAGTGGCCACTGGGATCCAGCCATAACTGCCCTCTGCAAGACCTCCAACAAGGGCAGAAGCGACAGCAGGTGCTTCAGGGAAACAAAGTGGCCAGCCCCATGTCCCCACCCCTCGGCCCCTGGGAGTGGCATTTCCCACCGAGCCCTGCTAATGGGGAGGCTGCTGTGTGTGTGCCACTGCTGGGCCCGGCCTGCCCCTAAGGAACCGCTGTTCAGCACTCCAGTGGGTGTCAGGACTACAAGTGTCTGAAAGGGATCTCTGGTCTGCCAACATGGTTGCACCAAGCGGCACTACTTGGGGCCTCTGAGAGCTTGAAGCTAGGTGCATGACATCCTCATCGTGGGGAAGGAAAAGTGCTGTTTGTTCAATTTTGCCTCTTTCACCAGCACATGGGGCTCTGGTCAGGAAATGATAGAAGAAAAGTGATTCTCCAGAAGGTCTATCAGTGCTGGCCACCCAGCAGCCAAGGGAAGGTGTTTTCTCAAAGGTCAACAGAGCTCTCTATATCAGGGTTCTATATCAGGCTGTCCCGCTTTCTCCTAGTAGAGGAGGAAAGACACTGGATGCTTCCTTCCCAACACTGATGTCTCTTAACCCTCCTGGAAGACAAAGTGAACATATTCCTTGAAGTGTCCAGATGGACCCAAGAAGAGTGTAGCACCCAGGCACAAGGCCCTGAGTCAATGTTGGACCATGGGCTGGATGAGGTTGACAGAGTCAGTTGATGGAGCCATGTATGAGGACAAGCATTGGATGGTGTCTGAGAATGGGCCAAGGATTAGGGAAAGTTCAACTAAAGCCAGAGGAGGTAAAGCAAGGAGCAGGTGCCAGGTGGGCAGGAACTGGGTGGGGCAGGAGCCCTGGGAATCAACAGGCACCAAGTGGGGAATAAGTAAAGCAGTGCTGGCTAGAGGTGATGGGGTATGGGGTGCTTCCTGACTGCTCGTCTCATGGATTCACCAGCATCAGAAGACACAGATGGGCTACTCTATTGTGCATTCCTATGAGGAATATAACACAAGTTAAACTACAAACCTCTACAAGACTAAAAACAAACCTTTCCATACACTGGCATCCATTTTTCTTTCTGGTAGCATGGAGTAAGTTTTAGTGGGTGTAAACATCATGTCTGGTGAGGAGACAGGAACCATGATTATATGACATGAGCTCAGGGCTCCCAAAGAGGACAGTGAGAACTCAGTGCCAAATCGCATTTAAGTGTGGAGCCCGTATGAGACAGCATGTGACTTATTCAAGGTCAAAGAGCTGGCAAGGGGTGTGTTGGGACTCCAGAGCAGCCACAGGCTCTAAAGCACCTCCACCTAACAGGCCTCACTGACTCACTCTCAATAGGCCCATGTGGGCTATCTGCCCAGGAGGATGAAGTTTCAGGCTCTTTCTTTTCCTTTGTCCCTTATTCTTGCACAGACAATAAATGGGGCTTTAAGAGCTCCATCCTTATGAATATGATGAGATACCTTTATATAGTTTGTCCTTTGTCTTTCCAGCTTCCACATTTTGAGGACACAGCAATGGTCTCCCCCCAGAGGACGCCATCTTGGAAGCCTGGACCAAGACATTGCAAGGACCACCCCTCCCACCTGTCCCCCTGGCTCCTAGCACCTCAGTGCTGGACTGCAGCCTCCAGAACTGTGAGAAGCAGATTTCTATCCTCTCTGTGGTGTTCTATCAACAGCAGATGTTTCTTCCACAATTATGGTAATTGTCTTTTTCCTTTTCTGACGAATCTCAGTTTTTAAATGTAATTTTATCCAGTTCTACCTGTGACCCTTTCCCTCTTTTTCTTTTATGTATTTTGTCTGTGGTGCAAAACTGACATCTTACCTTAATGCAAGTGACAATAATGTCTAATCAACACCTAGCTACACCCAGGCAGGGGCAGGCATGCTCCCGGCGGTGGCCTGTGATAGCTGACTCCACTTTTCTGATTTATGTACATTTAGCTTTATTTTGTGCCCTTTGAATTGCCTTCCTTAAACTCAAAATTCCATGTTAATCAAAAGGTAAGTTTACATCCTCACTGTCTGGGGTTTACAGTTAAACATGAAGCCAGACGAGGTACTCCCTGTTGGGGACACCCTCTCTAGGCCTGGGTTTCATCAGTGTCTCTAGCAGACAGGGATCCTCCTTTCATTATTCCATTAAAGAAAAAAATCATCTAGAATTAAATAGAATTTAAGCAGCTCCATTTAAAGAAAGGGATAGTTTAGTAATAAATGTCTTTCTTTATGTCAGTGGAGGGAAGTTGAAGTCTCTCTTCTAAGTTTGCCATATATGTGTATTTCAAAAACAGTAAGTGATGTTTTACTGTATGTGTGTGGCAGTTAAATATGGCCATATTTTTTTAAACAGCTCCTCCTTCCAAAGAGGTAGAGTCTATTTTCCTGCCCTTGAGCCTGTGTTGGCCTTGTGACTTGTGTGACTGATATGTGGATGAATATGTGGATCTAAAACTAGCTTCTGCCTTTGTTCACTTGGAAAGCCGTCCTGAGACTGCCATAACAGGAAGTCAGTACTCTGGAAGCCCCTATGAACTGCTCACATTGGATTTTCCAGGTCAGCTGAAAGCAGAGCACTATGAGCCGTGAAGACCAGCAGAACAAGCCAGCCCCCCAGACTGTGAAAAATAATGAGCCATTTTGTTTTAAGCCCCTCAGTGTAGGGGTGGTGAGTTCTACAGGAAATCTAAGTGAAACAATCCCCAGGTCTCTGTCTCTCTGTGAGTGTATAAATGCAGCTACCATATGTACAATCTAAAGACAAAGTGGTTTCTTAGAACTTAAAAGCAATTTAGACGTTCCTCCTGAGCAGAGTGCAGAATGGAAATAGGCTTTTTAAAAAGATTAATAGGACACAGCCTAGGACTTTGCAGTAGCAGTAAAATGCTCACCCATTAAAAATATGCATCGCCTCTTTTCATACTTAACCAGCATGTGATAAGCATGCATCTTTAATTATTTTTATTATGAAACAGTTCCAGTGTACACAAAAGATAGAAAAGAAATACCAAACCATTGCACGCCACTGCCTAGCTAAAGAGAGAATAATGCGAATATCACAAAAGCCCCTTTCCAGTCACATTCTCCTCCTGCCCTTCTCATGAGGGAACCACTGTCCCGGGACGCTGCCCATCATGCCCATCTGCTAAATATACAGCATTGCAGTTTTATAATTTTAATTAAAATAAATCAGCTGTATGTCCCTGAAGCTTATTAGATGTCAGATATTTAAGGTTTATCCATGTTGCTGCAGGTGGAGTGTGGTGGATTAACCAGTGGTCCACTTGGAACCTCCAGGTGCACTGAGTCAGCGTGGTGCTGGGCGTGGACGGGCCCCTGAGTTTCACGGCCAGCAGCATAAAAGCAGCACTGGAGGGGAAAATGGTGCCGTTGATTCTCCTGGAGAAACGTGTGCTGGTTTTCTTGATATGAACTCGGCTGTTTTCATTGTTGGACAAGCTCGGATCCTCACTGACAGAGGAAGGCTGTGATTCTCTCTGAGGGAGTTCTGGTCCTTACTTTGAGCATCAATTCCTGGCTCCAGTGCAGAACCCTAGCCTGCTGGCACAGACTGGTACAGACTTTCTAGCTTCTGCCATTGACCTTTGGGTCTTCCCAGTGCAGATCCTTGGTACAGATTTGCATGAGACATTGTCGAGGGCTCTAAGCTTCAACTGGACTCATACAGGACATTACTGTGGTGTCCAGGACCCAGCTGGACTCTTTGCGTCTCTAATGTGTGAACCAATCTTTTGTGCTCTTTTGCATTTGACTCTTTGAATGAATATTATAAAATAATCCTATCATTTCTGTGTCCTGTATTAAATTGTTTCTCTCGTTAACCTTGACTAGAGTGGGGAAAGCACCGGAGTCCACTCTTGGAAAGCGAGGTACTCTCCTTGGGAATTGCGGGCAAGAATCAGGACCAGTCAAGAGGACAGTGAGTCATTATGTGCCCAAGCGGGACATAGTCACCTGACCTGCTGATCTCAATCCTCCATCTTTCTCTGTCTGTCTCACTTCTTCTTTCCTTCCTTTGACGTGTGCACACAAACTGATTATTCTGTAGTGACAGAATGCAAAGCAGAAAGCATGCTGTATATTACGTAGTTCCAAGTTGTCCAGCTGAAATAGCCACATGTGTCATTTTAGACATTTTACTAGTCACATTTTATTTTGTCTTTTAATTCTTTCTTTCTTTCTTTTTTTTTGAGACAGAATCTCACTATGTTGTTTAAGCTGGCCTTGAACAGTCTATGAAGCCCAGGCTGGCCTTAAACTCAACATAATCTTCTTGCCTCAGCCTTTTGAGTGCTGCAGTTAGAGGCATGCACCACCACACCCAGCAAGTCACATTTTAAAAAACGAAGCATCCAGGTACAAAAAAAAAAAAAGAACTTAAAAGGGAAATGAAGTATGTACATGAATTGTCTTAGTCACTTTCCCCACCATGGGTCTAAACACTCAACACTTAAAAGTTAAAGCAGGAGAGGTTTCCCTCAGCTCACGTTTCTCCTGTTCAGCATTGGCTGGCTCCAAAGGCAGGCTAGGCATGATGGAAGGGCCCAGCATGGAAGACAGCAGCTCAGGCCATGGCACCCAGGAAGAAGAAAGAGAAGGAAGGAGCTAGGAAGGGAGAGAGGAAGGTCATCACCCCTATGACCAGACCCAACTCCTAACAGTCACTAGCTGTGGCACCGCCATGGTCCAGTCCTCTTGCAGAAGGCTCTAGGGGGATATCTTGATATCAACCATAGCATTGATTTTCTTGTTGTTTTGTTTTTGTTTGTTTGTTTGTTCTTTCATAGCATTGATCTTGATAGTGTATTTCATTAAACCCAATATGTTACCTTTGCATAGCACCTATTTAATATGCTATGGGTATAACATTGTTAATGAGACATGTGACATTTTTCACGAGACACTCAGAATCTGACATATACTTTTCAGGTTCAGTGCATATCAATCTGTATCAGCGCCTTTCCATAGCCAGCGACCACAGGCAGAGGGCAGCTATGGTCTCAGCATGGACAGGTCTTTAACATCTGACCTGAAACCATGCCAACACACCTGAGTCTGGGCTTCTCCCAGTGAGCGAACCCTGTGGATTGGCTGTTTCCTCCCAAGAGACTGGTAGGCTCTGTGTAGAGGGGTCTGCCAGTGGAGGTTCGGCGCCAATAACATCTGGTGGGTTGGCAAGCCTGGCATGAGACTCCGGTGCCATAGACTTTTCCATAATCTTAGGAAGGTCACTTTAACTTCCAAGCTTGTGGAACCTCAGTTTCCCTCTCTGCAACATGAAACTGTGGCCTAGAAACATTTTAAGAGCCCTCATTGCACTGATGATCCTGGCTGTGGCATCCGCCATGGCCACGCCACCTTGGCTGCTGTCTGTCTTCCAACTCAGCACCCGAGAACCTTCCTTGGGATCCCCAGGAACCTGAGTGTAAGCCTTTGTGTTTTGAGAACCATGATTCCACCCAGGCCAGACTGGCATCAGAAAGGGCTACAGTTGGAAGGTACCACAAACCAACTGCCTTGGGTGGCATGGGCCAGGCAGCGCTTTATTTAGATGAATCCACACAGAGATACCACAGTTCAGTATGGGCATATGATTCCATGGTTTCAATGCCATGTAGTCTTACAGGAAGTCCAGAACAAATCCTGGCTCACGTCAAGCTTACTGGGCTCGGACTCAGTTTCCTTTCTCCTGCAGCTGGCAGTGTAACTAGTACTTATCCTGTAGGGACCGTATGATGATTCTATCCAGGACCTCAAATCCTTCAAGAAACACAAGCCTCTGCTCCTAAAGCTACATAAATCCAAGGCTTGGAGTGTTTGGGGGAGGAATGAGTGTTGAAGTCAGGAAAGAACTCCGGATTCATTCCCCTTTCTTCCTTAAAGCTCAGGGGGTACTAAGGAAGACAAAGCTAGGATCGGGCCAGAAGCCTGAGGAGGAGCCCTGGTCATGCTCATCTAGTTCCTTGAGCTCTTTTTGAAAGACAAGCATCTTTCAAGCCCCAGAAAGGGAGGACCCACGGGGCTTTTAACATTTTCCCACATCCCTGTTTTAGGTGAGCACCAAAGAGGCAGGCTTGAAGAAAGACTCTCTTCCCAAACAAATCTCTGCCAGTGGTTGGGGGGACCTCCTTACAGGGCATTCAGATCCTTGGGTCCTTTGGCAATGTCACTGGACATAAATTGCAAGATAATATGGCACTGTATCTCCTTGCATTTCTTTCTTACTTTATTTTCTTTTAGTTCTGGGAATTGAATTCAGGGCCTTCACACTGACCTATATCCTCAGCCCTTTTCAATTTTTTTATTTTGAGAAAAGTTCTCACTAAATTGATAAGTTGTCCAGGCTCAGCTGAAACTTGGGATCCTCCTGCCTCAGCCTCTCAGAGTACTGGGATTACAGGCAGGCACCCTTATGCCCAACACATTAGTTTACTTCTTTATATACATAAATCACTACCCAAACCATGTAGGCTCATTCAAAAATTATCTTCTTTCTTACCAGGTGTGGTAGTACATACCTGTAGACTCAGCTACTCAGAGGCTGAAGCAGGAGGATCACTTGAGCCCAGAAATTCAAGGCCAACCTGGCCAATACAGTGAGACCTCCATCTCTTAAACAACAAAAGCAAACATTACCTTTCTGCTGAGAGTTCAATTTCCTCTTTTGAGTTTATGGGTTTATTTTACAAGTATTATTTGTAATTTCAAAAGAAAATAGTAATTCAATTTAATTTTTAAAATTTCATATCCATACACACATATCCAGTACATATTCCAACACTATAAAATGGTATTCAACAAAAAGTAAATAGGGCCAGGGATTTAGCTCAGTGGCCTAAGCGCCTGCCTGGCAAGTTCGAGGTCATGAGTTTGATCCCCAGTACCAAAAAAAAAAGTAAATATGTATCCCACTGTGGCCACACACCAGGCTGTTCCTGGTTTTCTGTGTATTGTTTTAGAATTATTCTATGCATAAAAAAATTTTTTTAGAGTTTTTTTTCTTTTTAAAAAAAGATGTACTGTTTAACTTTATGGCTACTTTAACTCAAGACAAGGTAAAAAGATAGAAACCTGTGGATCTAAAAAGAAAGGGAAAAAAGCCCGGGGTGTGATTGTTTTAAATGATGTGTTAATGTGTTGAGTTTAAAAATATTTTGATGCTTTCCAACAGGTAGAAAACAAGAAGCTGTGAATCCCTGTCTTGAATAAACTGTCATATAGTTTTGCATTTGCCACGGCAAGGTCACCTTAAAGAGTTTACAGAATATTATTCAGGAAACAGAAACAGCCCAATCATACCTCGGGAGCGAGCAGGGAGGGAGGGGCAGAAGGGAGCGGGCCGACCTGCCCTGTGCCCAAGGTGGGGCAGGAAAAAAGGAGGCTGCTGGAGGGATGACTCCTTTATTTCGGTTAAACTAATCTGAATTTCAGTAGCCACCGTGCCAGCAGCTGGTAGTGATTGCTGTGCTGGTGGTTCTGAGGTTCAGGAGGATTGGCCAGTGCAGAGAGAGGCCAGAAAAGAGGGGAGAGGGCGCCCCGAAGGCTGGAGGCGCAGGATCCACCAGCTCAGGCCTCTGAGGTAGCCCTTAGCCGGGCAGCAGAGCTCCCCCTGGGGCAGGGCTTCACCTCTGACCCGACCTGTGGCCTAGGTCCAGAAGGCCTGTCTGTCCTCCCAGTTTCCTCCACCACTAGGTGTCACCGTTAGCCAAAAGGAGCTTCTGTGCTTTGTCCTTTTTTTAACTCCCAGAAGTAGGTGAAGAGTTCTTCCTCCAGCCTACAGCTGATGGACATGTGTTATTTGGCCATTTCCTTTTCTGTGTCGCACCAGAAGCGAAGTGGCTTGGAAACCCACTCAACAGGGATACTCATTCTAATTTGGTTTATTTTTCTTTCCAGTTAAAACTTTGCTAAGTACCACAAATGTGCATATAGTGTGTGTGTGTGTGTGTGTGTGTGTGTGTGTTTACTTGCTCATTACTAAATATTGAGCCTGTGTGGTGGTGCAAACCTGTAATCCCAGCTTTCCAGGAGGCTGAGGCAGGAGGACTGATTGCAAGTTCATGCTTAGCCTGGACAATTTAGCAATTTAGTGAGACCCTATCTCAAAATAAAAGGTAGGAGAGGGGGGCTGGGCTGGTGCTGTAGCTCAATGTGAAGGCACAGGGTTCAATCCCCAATACCACACCCCCCAAAAAATTACCATGTGTCAGGCAGGAGTCTCATTTACAGATACATAAATTATGCACTGCACAACTCCAGGAGGGCACTGTTTAGTGTGAATGACATTCCCAGAGGTGGTGCAGTAGCCCTGAAGCTCTGCAAGATTCTAGTCTGGACCAGGAAGACCAAAACTTGAGTAAGATATGTTCGTTGCTTTTCCTATCTGTTCTTTTCTATCTCCTGGAAAAGTCTCTTGGTATAAAACCTTTTAGTAACTAGAATATCTAGTGCTCTATATAAATTGTGGTTATATACACACCAAAGGTAACTCTTCCTTCCAACCTTGTGAGAAAAATTAAGGTTTAGTTTCTCTTCATACAAGAAACCTCCCTCACTGGGTGTATTAATGAGTACAGGATGGAATGGAGCTGGCTGGGAAACAGTCGTGAGCTTTCTCTTGAGAAGTCACCTAAAATCCAAAGCAGCATCCTTCATTTTTGCATATCTAACTTGACCTCTGAACAGAGGAGGAGGAACAGCAGCTGAACATGCACCTAAGACCAGGATGCCCAGAGTCTAGCCTGACTGGCTTTCTTGGGGAGCGTACTGGTTAGGCTGTGCTGCCTAATAAACCATCCTGAAATTCGGCAGCTGAAAACAATGAACTGTGTTAATTTTTGTGATTCTGTGGGTATTTGGCCAGTTCTTCTCATGTAGGTTGTCAAGGCAGACCTTCCAGCTGGAGTTCGCTGGTTCCACTCATCTACCCAGTTATGGTGGGCTACTTAGCCGGAGAGGACCAAGCTGGGACAGCCTGTCTCTGTCCCACATGGTCTTCTGTCCTCTAGCAAGCTACCCCAGGCTGCACATGGTGGCCTCACCATAGTGGCCTTAGGTTACTAAAGAACAGCAGGAGAGGCAAGCTCCAATGTACAAATGGTTTCAGATTGCTTCTATGTCACCTTTGTTTTTGTCTTATTGGCCAAGGCAAGTTACATGACCAGGGCTGGTGTCAGTATGGAAGGTATTCTCCAGGGATGAGGACACAAAAAGACTGACAATCAGGTTTATCAAAATGCTAATAAAATCTGCTTGACCTGTTGATCAGGGATGCAAAAAGAATACACATGCTGAAGAAACTTCTGTGTGTCACTCAAAGGAAAGGAACCACCAAAACACTAATTAAAGTTCACTGTCTTCATTTACCTTTTTCAAGCCTCCACAACATGGCTAACTTATTTATGGGGAAATTTAATAGAAGTACCTATCAAACATGAAGGTAAGCATTTCAAAATAAATCTCCATTTATTCTCATTTCTCCTTGTAAATAGATATATCTTATGGGTGTTGTGTAAAGATATTGACCTAAGGGTATAACTAGAAGAACCATTTAGGACTGTCTGGCCATGTGTTAACTTCTACAGTTGCACCTATGTGTTAGACTATGCAAATGCATTTTGTTGTGAATAATTGCTCAGTGATTTACAGGTTAAATACTTGTTGTAGCCCTAGAAGGACTTAATCAGATTAAGAGAGTGATTAGGAAGTTGCAGTGTATGTCCTCAGTGCTGTTTGCACATTGCTGAGTATTATTGAAGACAGCACCACTTAGGTAAATCCACACTCAATCATACTGGAGCCACAATCAGCCAGGTGCATGAATTCATCTTTCTGGACAACTTTCGTTTCCTACAGTGTGTGGTCTCTATCACTTAACTTGACAAGTAAACATATATTGAGTACCTACATGTTCAGAATTGAATTAGAAGTAGAAACACAGATAAAACACACCACTTGCTCTTCTAGAGATCTCTGTAAAATAAAAAAAGTGAAACAACAAACTGGAAGGTAAATCTAACAGGGAAGTACTCTGGGAAGTACCGGTAAAGGAATGCTTTTCATCAATGAGATGAACTCGAGAAGACTTCATAAGGATGATAGCTTTTGTTCTGAGCTTTTAAGAATGAGTAGGTTTCTTCATGAGAAGAAGAGGGAGACAATTCCATGGAGAGAAAATCAAATGGAAAATAGAGCTTTCAAGCATATAGTAGGTTCATGTTTCAGGAAGTAGAAAAGGAGGCAAGATGGCTTGTCAAGTGCTTTTGAAAACTAAGGAGTTTGTATGAAGGCCTTCCATCAATGCATTTTAACAATTACAATTTTTAAAAATCTCTCTCTAGGCACCAGCCCTTTCCTGTGAGTTGGTGCCATTCACAGACCATGAGAGAGGAGAACAAGAAGCCAAAAGAAGCTAGGACCTCCTGTGAGTAGGTGCCATGCACAGGTTGACTGGGAACAGCCAGACTCCAGCTCCTTCCGGTGTGTGGGCAGGAAGATAAGAAGAGCCAACACCCCCCGACACACATACACACACTGTAAGTGAAAGACTGATCCAGAGAAACACAGGCTGTGATGATAGTTGAGGTAAAATACAACTTAATGCTTGCAGTGTTCAGTTTTTTACTGACTTTGCAGGCATAAAGCTGGTGGTCTGATCATCTATTCAGAGGATAACAATACGCAGTGCAGCATCTATGGGGATCTCCTCCTGAAGGTAGTAGCCCTTGTTAATTCCCTATTACCTTGTTTTGAAATCTTGTACCACTCTCATTGTTTTGTATGGTTGGGTTTTATTCTGTTTTATCTTATTTGGTTTTGTTGTATCTGATGGCATGGGCAGCTATTTCAAAGATAGCAAGATATATTATGATAGCCATTTTGGATTTACTTTTATCTTGTTTTGAAGTCCTGTATTGCATTCATTGTTTCATTTTTATTGGTTCTATTTTGTTTCTGTTTTGTTTGATTTTACTAAGTATGATGGTATGAGCAGCTATTTTGAAGACAAGAGGCTTTATGGTAACCATCGTTGATTTCCTATTCTCCTGTTTTGAAATCTTGTGTCACTTACACTGTCTTGTTTTGATTGGCTTTATTCTGTCTTATTTTGCTTGGTTTTATTCTCTCTAAAAGAAAAGAAATATCTCTCTGACTTTTGACTCCTGGCGGAGTCATCAGGGAATGCTGGTCATCTCCTCAACCAGGCCTGGAGGGCCTCAGCAATGGGTCTGAGAAGTACTGAATGAATGTGGGAGTGTCAAGTCTATAAGAACAGTACATGGTGGGATTTCAGGTCTGTATGTCTCTGCAGACTACAGAAGAAGGGCCGAAGTGTGACCTGGGTAAAAGCTTTTATCTTGGGCTCCATTTCTGTTTCCTAGTTCCTTGGGCAGATTATAGTCAACCCCTACTCCGCTGCAAAATGGAACAAAAGAACAGTAAGCCTATAATCCCAGCCCTCGTGAGGCTAAGGCAGGAGAATTATTGCATGTTCAAGACAAGCCTGGCCTACAAAGTGAGTACAAGGCCAGTCTGAACTGCATAGTGAGGCTCTGTCTCAAAAAGACAAAAAAAAAGATGGAACAAAAGAACCAGTCTTGAACCAGAAGAAGATAGAGATTGTAGGATTCATAGGGCAGGCTTAATCCTTGGGTATCAGAAGGAAATCTGAGGAGCAGACAGAACCATAGTCCTTCCAAGAAAACTTAGCAAGATGTTGGAGGTCCTGGATGATGTGATAAGGCAAGAAAAAGCAGCAGTGGTACAAGGATTTGAACAAAAGTGTTTGCAGATGGTGTGATTATCTACATAGACCACAGAATGAATAGAAAAAAATTTGGAACCAAAAAGGATGTTTGGAACCAGATCTACTTACAAAAATCTGAGCCAGGCGTGGTGGCTCATGCCTGTAATCCCAGCACTTGGGAGGCTGAGGCAGGAGGATCGTTGTGAGTTCAAGGCCAGCCTGAACTGCATAGCAAGACCCTGTTTCAAAAAGACAAAAAAAAAAAAAAATCTGTACCATATTTCCTCAGCAGTAGTCAACCAGAGAATGTAATAGGAAATAAGATAACTCTCATAGGAGCAACAAAACAAAGTACCTAAGAATCAACTGAACAAAAATCTAAATTCTTCTGGAGAAAAATCTAATACCACTAAGGGACATAAGACTTAAATAAGCAAAGAGGTATTTCATCGAACATGTAAAGATATCAATTCTCCCAAAATGAATCTAAAAATACAAAGTGGCTTCAATGCATTCACAACAGAAGTTTTTAATGGAACAGCAGAACATATCCAAAATTTATATGGAAGGAAAAAAGCCAAGGTCTACAATTGGTTGAGTCATTTTTTTTAGTTGAGCCAATTTTGAAAAAAGAATAGCATTAAGATTTGCCCAAGTATATTCCACTAACAGTGTAGGGAAAACTGGCTCTGCATGAGAAAAATTATGGTGTTAGGAATTCCTAACACCATAAACAAAGGTGAGCACCAGGGGAATTAAAGATACAAATGCCAAAGGCATCTCTACAAACAAATACAGGTACATAGACATACATTTAAAATGTATATTAGCAGAAAATATTCATCTATATATGATGATTATATTTATAGTCTTAATAAGTGGAGAATAATTTTTGAAAAATAGATCCAAAAAGTGAAACAATGCATCCCCACAAATGTATTTAGCTCTGTCTACATTAATGATAATGATGGATATCATTATCGAAATGAACTGACTAAAAAAGTATTTGACAAATGAGCAAGGAGTTATTGCCTGGAATAAATAAGAAAGTCTATAAATCAATCAGCAAAAGAGAAAGGGAAATAGGCAAAAGATATGAATACATGATTCACCCAAGAAAACTCACCAGTTTTGTTCAACTTCACTAGCTATTAAACAAAGGGAAGAGGATAATGAGTTGTCTCTTCATACTCATGATGTGGGTGAAACTGGGAGGTTGGCTAACATCAAACCATGGCAAGGCTACAGGGAAATGGAAACTGATGCCTGTCTGGTGAGAAAGCCGACTGGCAGAGTTGTGCTGGCGCAAGTCAAAGGTAAGTAAAGCCCTGCGCTAGCTAACGAGGGGAAGAGGGGTTTTATTTTGTGACTATTGTTATTGGAAAGAATCTCAGTGACCTCAACCCAATCCTGGGGAAAAAAGGCTGGAAACTGTCCAAAGCCTGGGGGTGCTATGGGGTTTCTCCTTGTGGCTACACCACCTGGACTTGTTAGTGGCATCTGTATCACAGAAGACAGTGATGTAAATTAAAGCAAGATGCCCACAGCAGGGAGAGGGGAGGTGCCCCAGGGGTTTAAAACAAGGTGCCCCAAGGGAGAAGGGAGAAGAAGACCATCTTTTCCTCCCCAGGGGCTTCTGTTTTAAAGAGAGGGGTCTCTGGTCCTGAAAGTAGATTTCCATCTCAAAAAGCAAGGAAAAGATTTAGCTGGGAAGCTCTCTACAGCACCTGCTCTGTGAGCGGCTCAGAGGCCTATCTGCCTCTTGGTTTGGGCTGGAAAGATGAATGATGCCTTCTTTTGGCAGGCATTCTAAGGAGGCCTGGGGCCACCCTGGGCACTGCCTTCAGCCAGTAGAAGTTGCGCTCCGGCTTGGCCAAGTCTTTCCATGCAGGAATTTGGAGGGAGTGCAGTCACACCAAGGGCCCTGGAGTTCTGGAGCAGTCTAGCAGTACTTCCCAAAAGCAGTCATGCACTGCCACCACGTGTGACTCTGGGGACTCTGCTCCAGAGACTCTCACATGGATCCTCCAGAGGTGTGAATGAACATTTGCCTCACTGCAGTATGGGTAGCAGGAGGCTTGGGATGCATAAGTCAGTATGGTAGGCAGATTTACAAACACAAACCACATAAGATAACAAAATATCCTGGAAGATGAAGTAGGAGGATTGAAAGTTTGAGGACAGCCTGGGATGCATAGGGAGACCCTCTCTCAAAAGACCCAATGAATGAACGAATGACCCAGGATCTGCCATGTGCTGGGACACTGTCTGGTTCTTTCTCTGTGTTCAGGAAGTGTCCTGCAGCTCCTTGGAGGCAGAGACGGCAGCAGCACACAATTTACCTATCAAGTATGAAGTGGAGCACAAGCAGCCCCGAAAACCTAAGTTGGGCAACTGGGAGATGACAGTGCCATTAACTTCTCTAAGAAATCAGTGAGAAGGGAAACACCAGATTCACACTCATGGTTTAGCATCTGTTGGGAGCCAAGTCACTGAAGCTGGAGATTGATCACATGGGTGGGGCTGAAGTAAGTCCAGCCCAGAAAAAGCAGAGAAATCAAAACAAACTATGTAAACAAGTCGTTCCAGCCCTGAGAAGGCAGGGGGCCCAGGCCTGCAGCGGAAACAAGTTGCTGGGCAGTGGAAGTGAAATTGATACTTTTCTGTGGAAGGTATAAATAAAGGTGCTACAGTGGTTGAGCAGTTTCTTTCCTCCCATCAGGAGAGTAAGGGCTCCACCTGACCCCAGCTTTGTCTTTTTTTTTCTCATCTTCTTGCCTCTGGTCCTTAACCCCAAAAACCTCAGGAACCGCCCAATCCACCTATCCCTTTGCAAGTCAAGATTCTAAGAGGCATTCCCATCAGAAACATGTTCCTAGTGTTTCTAATAATAACTGGAACAAGTACTTCCATAATAACAAAAAAATTTTTTTGGCCTTTTGGAGACAGGGTTTTGCTATGCAGTTCAAACTGGTCTTGAACTCACTTTGTAGCCCAGGCTGGCCTCAAACTCACAGTGAGCCTCCTGCCTCAGCCTTCTGAGTACTGAGATTACAGGTGTGTGTCACCAATGCCCAGGCAAAAAAATTTCTGACTGCTTCATTACATGTTAATTCACATGAGATGTTCACACCCATTTACTCCTTTCAGAACTTTATCAAGCAGATACTGTTTTGATTTTACTGATTAGGAAACTGGAGCCTAGAGATATTAGGTACTTGCCTGGGGCTACAGATTTATAAATAGCATAGCTCGATTTATGAACTCACATCTTATTCCTTCACCCTGTTCTGTATCTGATCACATTCCCCAGGCTTAATTTTTTACCTAATTCTCACAAATATTCCAAGATACAGTGTTACCATGTTTATTTTCATTTTGTTTTGTTTTCTGTTTGTTTGTTTTGAGACAGAGCCTCACTATGTAGTTCAGGCTGCGCTTGAACTCACTACGTAGCCCAGGCTGGCCTCAAACTCTCAGCAATGCTCCTGCCTCAGCCTCCCAAGTACTAGGATCAGAGTGTGTGCCACTGTGCTTGGCACCCTCATTTTCTTCATTTTACAAATGAGGAAAGTGAGACTCAAAGTATAGAAGTGAAGTAAGTAAAAGTACCTGTTTCCTAGGCGACCATGATTATGGTTATCTGCTGCTCTAACTCATTCCTCAGAGAGGGCTGGGGTTCTCCTCCCCTGACCTCTGCCTCAGCCCTCAGGACAGTGCTTCCTATGGGGAATGGGAAGACCGCAGCCCACTGATCTAGGCTGAGGGCGTAAGGGTGCTAAAGGGTGATGAAGAAATGAAATAGACATAAGGAGAGCAAAATGGGGAGTCAGGCTGGAGTTGGGGAAGGGATCTAACAGTTGCTGGAAGTAGGACAAGGAACTAACAGTCCCTCTCAACGACTCCCAGCCTTTTCTCTCCATGGAGCGTCTTTCATTCTCCCCTCCCCCCGCACGATGACATCATGTGTTTGGCATTGAGAGGCTACATAAAGGCAGCCCGGGAGAGCCTGGTGCCCAGACGCGGACTAGCTCGCCTAGTGCTGGTGTGCCCCGTCCTCGGAGAGCGACGCGTCCCAGAACGCGTGGAAGATGCCCCGCCGCAGTCCACGCGCAGCCGCCGCAGGCCTCCTGCTGCTGATGCTACAGGCTCAGCCTTCCCTGGAGGCCCCGCGCAGCGGTAAAGTTCCCGCCCGCTTCCCGCGCAGTGCTGAGCACTCGTCCCCACCTGGGCCGGAGGGTTCTTCCAGGATCTGCAGGATCAGGTCAGATCACTGCTGGGGGCGGAGGGAAGGCGGTGCATCCAAGAGAGCGCGTTTTGAAGCAAGGATGTTTGGTTTTCCTTTGCGATGCACGAATTTCTGCCGCTGACTGGGGCAGGAAGCGCATGGCCTTTCTAGTGGGGCTCGGCTCCGTTGGTGTTAAAATGCTTGCATGGCTGCCTAAAGCCTGAGGCTCCCTCTGGAGATGTGGTTTGGGAACTTGCACTCCATTGAGGATTTAAAGTCTTACCTGCGAGGGTTTGCTTTGGCCCACTGCAGACTGATCAGTGGAGGTGTTTCCTCAGAGAGAAACTCTTCACCGGCAGGTTTTACCTCCACGTCAGAGATAATGTAAAATCCCATCCTTAATCATTGTTTCTGTAGGAGGACTCGACTCTCCAGAAGGTACATGTGTGTGCACGCACTTACACACGCACACCTTATTTCTGATAGTAATTAGAGCGCCTAAGCTGCAGGGCTGGGGCGATGGGGGGGTGCCAAGCAAGCAGAGTGGGGCAGGTTGGGGTGGGGAGGGGGCCAGGATGGTGGGCTCACATCAAGGCCGGGTTAAGAATCTTCCTGTCTGTGTTTCCATGGGCTGGGTAGGGAAGGTGACTTTTGTGAAAGTGCCCTGGATATTGGTGGATGCTTCTGCCTTGGACAGAGTCCTGGGCCCAGGTGGGTTTGCAACATTTATGGAAGGACACGGAGGGGCTGAAAATCACTTCCTGCCTCTGGGCGCTGGTGGCATCATCAAAGCTGTGCACCTCTTTCTCCCCCGAGGTCACTGTGCAGCTGGGTAGGGGGACCGGGTTGGCCTGAGCAGCTGTGGGCTGCTCTTCATTCTGACTGACTGGTGGCCGTGATCTGCTTAACACCATCTCCCTCATGTGGTCAGCGTGGAGGGAAAGGACTTCCATAAAAGTGGAAATTCATCTTTAAAACTGCAAACTTTGGCATGTATTCCTGTCTGGAGAAAGTGGGCTTGAGATGGAAGCACACTGGAAATCGTTTTTAGTCCAGGGTGGCTCAAAGATGAGAGAGAAAGGCCACTCTCCAGCTGTCTTCCCTGAAAGCTCGTTGCTTGCCTCACTCTGGAGCCGCTGACCCCACTGGCCTCTTCTCTTCCCCCAGTTCCCTTCCTCCCCACGCTCCAAGCTGAGTTAGAGGAAACTTGCAGTTAACACTGTTCCACCTCACATTTATACTTAGGTTCTATGTAATAGTTCCCCCTACCCCGTACTAGATTGAGCCCAGGGCCTCGCATGTGCTAGGCAGCTCTCTACCACTAAGCTACTCGTTCAGCTCTTTTAATTTAACATATTTATTTTGCTTCTCTGAGACCAGGGCTCTAACTTACTATCCTCCTGCCTCAGCTCCCAAGTACTGGGACTACAGGTGTGCACCACCATGCCCAGCAAGTTTTTATTCTGTTATTTATTGTATGTGTTATTTATTATTTATTCTTGGCTCTTTGAATGCCACAGAGGACAAGGGTCTAAGCAAAAAATCACTGAGGTGAATAGAGTACCAATATTAACCCAAGGCTGGGCTGGAGGGTCTTGCTGAGTAATGGAGTCCATGTGTGTTCTGCCCTCGGCCTGGACATTGAAACTTGCTGCAGTTGGCACTGGTAACTGTCCCAGAAAAACACTCAGGGCCAGGGGAAGGAGGAGCGTGAATCATGGTGATGGCAAGGGTCTTCTAAAGAAAACCTTGGGATGCCTAAATGCCATAGCTAATGGGCACTTCAGTGACTTCTGGCTCTGCCCAGGTGACTGTTACTTTAGAAGGTTCTTGTAAGCAGGGCTCCAAACAGGTCTGGCTCTTGCTAAATGCCATTTGCTGATGGGATCCCTCCAGGGCACCTCTGTTCTCAGTGCTAGTTGGGTTTGCAGGTTCAAACAGGCATTGAGATGCCTCTTCCAGAAGGAACCAAAGGCCTTTTTTTGGAAAGGAAATGATTCTCTCTTGGGAAGGGCTTCCTCCCTCAGGAAACTTTGGCACAGCCTGCATGATGGAGTTAGTTTAATCTTGTTAACACTCCTGTCCCTAAAGCCAGAGGTGGAAGCCTGGAGGTGCCATTCCCAAGTTGGGCCAACATACTTCTGTATAGGTAGAGTGTGAGTACATGAGCATGTGTGCACTTCTCACCTGTGCTCCTGAGATTAGAGTGAAGCCCGGGAGGAATCAGGGTGGACCTCTATCTTCACAGATGAACCCTCAAACCCTCATGACTCAGCACAATCCTCACTTTCTTTTTACAGTGCTGATTCTCCCAGACTTGCAGCCCCTCAGCCCTGCCTGACATTTCTGTTTATACCCAAAATAACAAGTCCCAACCACCATGGAGCCAGAAAGGACTGGGAACACAGCTGCTTTTTAAGTCCTTGCTCCTGTGTTACCCCCTCCAGGCCTTCCAGTCTCAGATGTGACCTCTGTAACATTTATCCATGAGCTTTCCAAAGTGTCACGCTGATGCCTATCTCAAGACAAGAACCGCAAATCTCGGGGCGGACAGTGGCAGGAGGTGGGTTCACCTTTGCGAGCTCTGGGAACACAGAAGATATACAATGAGGCTTCATATTATCTGGGGCAGGGGCATTGTCACCCCCAGGATGCCAAGATGGCTCAGAGGCAGTAGGGATCTCCCTGGGGAGGAGTGAAGATGAATTCCTCTCTCACTGAAAGAATTTTATATTCTGGATTTCTGAGAGCTCTGCCTGGCTGAGCAGCAATAATTGGACTTCTCAGGTCTCTGAAATCTGTGACTGTAATTTCAATAGTGAACCTTTGACCAGAATAGTAAAGGAGAATGTTCACAAAAGATGTCTGATGTCTTCTGGAGCTTGCTTCCAAGGCAGTTTTCTTTTCTTTTCACTATCATTTCAGTAAGAGGCCTAGTAGTAAACTTGGGGATCATATGTAAGTTTTGTTTCCTCCAGGTTCTGAAGGCTTTTATTTAATTGCAGCTTCAGGGGAGGTAACTCCTGTGGGGTCCATAGCCGTTTCTGGGTAGTTTGTGGAACTTCTGAGATTTGTGATACATGAAGTTTTGTGTGTCCAAGCTTGTGACCATTTTTATGGGGAAAAGGGACATATCATTAGATAGTCCAAAAAGCTTGGACTCTACTGCCTGCTGCCCCAAAGACTGAGACATAGACTCAGAGGCTCATGGGAACTAATAGTAAATGTGCTGAGACTCTGCTCCCGTGTGATCTTAGGCAAGTCACTGTACATTAGTGGACTTTAGTTTCCTCACTTATAAAAAGAGGGGACAGGCTACAGATACATGAAAGAGAACTAAATTCTCTCCCAGAGCAAGATGCCAATAAGGAATCCTGAACCCTAAGACAACCACATAGAACAATGTAAGAATGTTGAGAACAATGGACCTTTGAGTTACAGCCAGCCTGAGATATTATGACTGGAATTTCAGGTTTAAATTACAACCAAAGCCTTGAGTTAGGACCCAAATGCCAGCCACTAACCCTTCCAGAAGGGTTATATCTCAGATACAGATATAACCCTTATAGTTCTGGAGGGAACATTACAGCATCCTTTCCTGTGTGGGGTTAATTGAGAAATCCTGGGCCAGTGTCTCTCAAAGGACACTGAGGTCTGCCTGTGCACAGAGAGAGACTTTGAAGGCTGTGTAGAGAGAGGAGTTTGAGCCTTCAGTTGATAATCTGAGTTACATTCTTCTATTTCATGAAGTAGCAAAACACCGTGTTTTCATAGAGTATGCAGTAGGAATTGAGTTCTGCTCTCTCCTACATATGGGGTTTACCCATTCATAATAGAATGAATGGAAGCCAATAGAAAAAAACAGCTTCTTACAAAATGCCTTTATACTTCTTGTGAATTACACTGCAAACATTTGAAATAGAAGCAAAACACAGAGTTTTGAAAGAGCTTGCCGTTGGAATTCAATTATAATCTCTGCTACACCTGGGGTTTACTAATTCATCTTGAAACAATCAATGGAAGCCAATGGAAAAAACCTGCTTAATACAAAATGCTTTTATACTTCTTGTGAATTACACTAAGTAAACTTGAGATAGAAGTGAAACACAGTGTTCTGAAAGAGCACAGTAGGAATTGTGTTCTGCTCTCTCCAATGAAAGGGGTTTACTCATTCTTCATAGTAACAGTGCAGGTACCAAATGAAAAAAAAAACCCACTTTGTACAAAATGCCTTTTTACCTCTTGTGAATTACACTATGAATACTTGAAATAGAAAAGAAACAGTGTTTTGAAAGAGCATGCAATAGGAATTGAGTTCTGCTCTCTTCTACAAACAAGGTTTACTGATTCATTTTTTTAACAATGAATGGAAGCCAATGCAAAAAAAACCCCACTTCATACAAATTCCATTGTATTTCAATTGAATTAAACAGTGCACACATGAAAGAGAAGCAAAACACTGTGTTTTGAAAGAGCATGCAGTAGGAATTGATTTCTGCTCTCTCCTACAAATGGGCTTTACACATTCATCATAGTAACAGTCAATGGAAACCAAATAAAAACCCACTTTGTACAAAATGCTTTATACTTCTTGTGAATTACACTGTGCGTACATGAAATAGAAGCAAAACATTGTGTTTTGAAAGAACATGCATAGGAATTGGGTTCTGCTCTCTCCTACAAACTCGGTTGTTCATTCATCATAGTAACAATTAATGGCAGCCAATGCAAATAACCTGCTTCATACAAAATGCCTTTATACTTCTTGTGAATTGCACTCTGTACATATAAAGTAGAAGCAAAACACAGTGTTTTGAAAGAGCATGTATAGGAATTGAGATCTGCTCTCTCCTACAAACAGGGTTTACACATTCAACCTAGTAACAATGAATGGAAGCCAATGCAAAAAACCCATTTTGTGCAAAATGCCTTTATGCTCCTTGTGAATTACACTGTGGACACTTGAAATAGAATCAAAAAACAGTGTTTTGAAAGAGCATGCAGTAGGAATTCAGTTATACTCCCTGCTACAAATGTGGTTTACTCATTTATCATTGAGTTAATGGAACATAAGGCAAAAAACATGCTTCATAAAAAATGGCTTTATACTTCTTGTGAATTACACTGCACACACTTGAAATAGCATCAAATCACAGTGTTTTGAAAGAGCATGCAGTAGGACTTGAGTTCTGTTCTCTCCTACATTCGGGGTTTAAACATTCATCATAGTAACAATGAATTGAAGCCAAAGAAAATTAACCGCTTTGTACAAAATGCCTTTATACTTGTGAATTACACTGTGCATACATGAAATAGAGGCAAAACACTTTCTTTTAAAAGAGCATACAGTAGGAATTCAGTGCTGCTTTCTCCTACAAATGGGGTTTACTCATTCATGATACTAACAATGAATGGAAGCCACTGCTAAAACCCCTCTTCATACAAAATGCCTTTATACTTCTTGTGAATTACACTGCACACACTTGAAATAGAAGGAAAACACAGTGATTTGAAACAGCATGCATTAGGAATTGAGTTATGCTCTCTGCTACAACCATAGTTTATTATTCATCATAGTAACAATGAATGGAAGCCAATGTTAAAAATCTGCTTCATACAAAATGCCTTTATACTTCTTGTGAATTACACTGTGCATACTTTAAATAGAATAAAAACACAGTGTTCTGAAAGTGTATGTAGTAGGAATTCAGCTGTACTCTATGCTAGAAACATGGTTTATGAGAGAGAAAACAAGATGGCCGACCAGTGAGCAACAAAATACAAAGCCTCCCAGGAGAAACTACTCATTTGCCAGAATAAAACACCCTGGAGAGACCCAGACAGAGGGAGATTGATCCTCTAGACACAGGAAGAAATTAAAACATAAAAAAAGCTCAACAAATACTTTGGTACAACTGAAACAGCTAAAAATTACAGGACACAGCATTTTTATTCAAGGTGACCTGCCAAGTTTGCAAAGGCCTGAATCTGTGTTGGGTGGCAGAGCCACCCAAACTCGTTCTCTCCACCACTCACAGGAAGCAGAGCAGCGCTGAATTTGGGGGTTGGTGAGCCCAACAGAGAGTGGAGCTGGTGAAGGGACCTTCATTAATCTATGGTCAATGCTGGGAATGAGGACCCCCCCAGGAAAGGCATAACCAAATGGGCAACATGTTGGAATCAGGCAGCAGGAGCCTGAACTGGGAGCGACAGTGACTTCAGTTGGTTACTCCCTCCCAAGAGCAGATTCGTGGGATTTGCTTGGACTGGGCTGTGCCCCTGGCCAGGACCCAATGAGTAGTCCCAAATCGATTCCCTGCACCTAGCAAGTACTAACCAGATCAAGCCACCTGAAGTTTGGCTGGCCCGGTGTGGAGAGGCAGGCAAATACAGCTGCTGCTTACACCTCAGTGACAAGAACAGACAGGAGAGGGTGGAGTTCCCTTGCCAGCATGCTTCAGAGGAAATGTGGCCAACAGGGAAGGGGGCTGGGACCTGCACTGTAACCCATGTGGAGGAAGCCAGAGCCATGACAGGAGAGAGAGGCAGGAGGAGGACCCCAGCCCAGAACCCTGAGACCACTGATCCAGGAGAAGGAAAAACAAGGGAGACTGAGGGTGGCAAACACACAACATCAGACATGGCTTCAATGGACATTAAGAGATATCTTCGGGACCTTGTAGACGAGCTCAAAACTAAAATATTAAATCAGGTAAAGCAAGATATGAGTAGAGTAATAAAAGAAATGCTCTCAGGAAGCATCTCTCAGGATGGAAGAAGGGAGGAACACACAAAAAAGGAGAGAAACATTCAATAAAGAATATAAAGAAAATATAGAATACATGAAGCAGATTCAAAGAGACTACCAGAAAATTAAAAACTCCATTGAAAGCTGGCAAAACTCCTTAAAAGAAACTAAGGATAGACTATCAAACTTGAAGACAAGTTTGCAATGTGTGATCATGAAAGGAAACATCTCTTAAAAACAACAAGGAAAAAGGCAGTAACAATACAAAGGCTAGAAGATGACAAGAGAATCTATAATTGAAGAATAAGAAACATAAAGGAAGAAGCAAGAATACATACAGGCAAATTACAAAGGCTATTCACAGAAATAATTAAGGAAACCTACAACCAAAACAGATCTACACCCAGATATATAATAATCAAGATACCAAAAATTCAATATAAAAACAGAATATTAAAAGCCATCAGAGAAAAGAAACGGATTACCTATAAAGATAAGCCCATCAGAATCATGGCTGACTTCTCAACACAGACTGTCAGATCAAGAAGAGCTTGGAACAAAGTCTTCTAAGCCCTAAAAGGAAATAACCTCCAGCCCAGATTGATGTACCCTGCAAAACTGTCACTAGAAATTAATGGAGAAACAAGATGCTTCCATGACAAAGAGGAACTGGGCGAGTTTGTGACCACCAATCCAACCCAACAGAGAATACTGGAGGACATTCTAGAGAGAGAGAAAAAAAATACCAGGATTTTAGGAACAGTGGCAGAAAGGCCTCAATGAGTGGGGCAGGCAGTAGAATGAAAGAGAAAACTAGACAAACAAAGGCAGAAAAATAGCATAGCAGAAATGAGGCAGAGAAGAATAACTAGAATCACTAACATAGATGGCCATGATGCACTATATTGTTAATAGTGAACCAGGATTTACAACCCACATTACTCACACTACTCTGCTTATATTCTGTTACAGTCATTCTACCTGTACTAGATTTGAGGGCACACACAGCAATCCCAAAAATAACAGGATATAGTACGGTAATCATCCTTAATTTCCTATTAACTTAATCTAAAGCTCTGTAAAACCTACACTGTTTTACCATGACTGATCATAATCAAATCTGGTTTGTTGGATTGCTGTTTTGTATTGATAGATTTTATTCAAAGCTGTTATGATTGATAGTATCAAGTCTGAGAGTATAGGCAACTGCACTGAAGATGACAAGATCCACTAGAATATCCACTATGGTTTGATTATTACCTGTCTTTGAAGTTTTATACTGTCTACAATATTTTATTTTTACTAATATGTTATTTACTGCTTTACTCAATTATACTGCTGTGTTCAATTATACCAGGTGATATAGACATTCTACTGAAGATAATAAGAAACAACACAGTAATCATTGTAGTTCAGCTTGTACTGAGGTTTTATATGACTTTTTGGTTTCATGTTTTTATAGGAATTTGTTTTATTTCGTCTTGATATGTTTTGTTTTTCCCTCTAATACAAAATGGATAGAAATACATGCAGAGATTCATGCATGCATGGCAGTTTACACTCTCACTGTTTGTATATCTACTTTGTATGCTTTAATTTTGTAACTTAAACAACTATTTCTAAGAAGATAATATGTACTTTAATAACTAGTGATTTCTTATTGTTTATCTTTTTTTGGAATTCTGTATTATCTCTAACCTTTACATGCTTTTGTTTCTCTTTAAATAAAAAAATACTTATATGTATATGAGAACAAAAAAATTTTTTAAATATAAATGTGATTCCCTATTTAAAAAAATGTGGTTTACTCTTTCATCACAGAATGAATGGAAGCCAATGTAAAAAACCTGCTTCGTAGGAAATGCCTTTATACTTCTTTTGAATTACACTGCACACACTTTAAATTGAGGGAAACACAGTGTTTTGAAAGAACATGGAGTAGGAATTGGGTTATAATCTCTGGTACATATGGGATTTTCTCATTCATCATAGAATCAATGAATGGAAGACAATGGAAAAAAACCAATTTGTACATAATGCCTTTGTATCTTTTGTGAATTACACTAAGCACACTTGAGAGAGAAGTGAAACGAAGTGTTCTGAAAGAGCATGGAGTAGGAATTGTGTTCTGTTCTCTCCAATAAATTTGGTTTACTCATTCTTCATAGTAACCATGCATGTACCAAATGCAGAAAACCATATTATATATAATAATGCCTCTATACCTGTGGTGAATTACACTATGAATACTTGATATAGAAGTGAAACACAGTGTTTTGAGAGTGCAGTATGACTGGAGTTCTGCTCTCTCTTGCAGATGGGGTTTACACATTCATCATAATAACAATGAATGGAATCCAAAGGAAAAAAAAACACTTCATAAAAAATGCCTTTATACTTCTTGGGAATTACATGGTGCATATGTGAAATAGAAGCAAAACACTGTATTTTGAAAGAGCATGCAGTGGCCAGGGATTTAGTTCAGTGGCATAAGCACCTGCCTGGCAAGCACAAGGATATGAGTTCAAGCCCGGTTAAAAAAAAAAAAAAAGGGAAAAAAAGAAAGAAGACTGAAAGAGCATGCAGTAGTAATTTAGTTGTGCTCTCTACTACAAATGGGTTTTACTCATTCATCATAGTAATAATGAATGGAAAAACAGGGTTTACTCATATATCATAGTAAGAATGAATGGAAGGCAATGCAAACAACATGCTTTGTAAAAAATGCCTTTATTCTTCTTGTGAGTCACACTGTACATACATGAAATAGAAGCAAAACACTGTTTTGAAAGAGCACACAGTAAGAATTGAGTTCTGTTCTCCCCTACAAATGGGGTTTACTCTTTCATCATAGTAACACTTAATGGAAGCCAATGCCAAAAAACCGCTTCATACAAAATGCCTTTTTACTTATGAATTTCACAGTACACACTTGAAAGAGAAGCAAAATATACTGTTTTGAAGGAGCATGTATTAGGAATTGAATAATACTCTCTGCTACAAACGTGGTTTAATCATTCATCATAGAAACAATGAATGGATATCAAAGCAAACCCAGTTCATAAAAAATGCCTTTATACTTCTTGTGAAATACACTGTGCACACTTGAAATAAGAGCAAAACACAGTGTTTTGAAAGAATATGCAGTAGGAATTCTGTTATACTCTCTGCCACAAACGGGGTTTACTCATTCATCATAGAACAATGAATGGAAGCCAATGGAAAAAACCTGCTTCGTACAAAATGCCTTTATACTCTCTTTGAATTTCACTGTGCACCCATGAAATAGAAGCAAACATGGGTTTTGAAAGACCATGTATTAGGAATTGAGTTGTACTTCCTACTACAAACGGGTTTACATAGAATGAATGGAAGTGAATGTAAAAAAATCCTCTTTGTACAAAATGCCTTTATACATCTTGTTAATTACACTGTGCACACAGGAAATGGAAGCAAAACACAGTGGTTTGAAAGAGCTTCCATTAAGAATTCAGTTATGCTTTCTGCTAAAAAGTGGTTCATTCATTCATCATAGAATGAGTGGAAGCCAAAGGAAAAAACCCGCTTCTTACAAAATTCCTTTACACTTCTTATGAATTTCACTGTACACAATTGAAATAGAAGCCAAACAGTGTTTTGAAAAGCATAGTGTAGGAATTCAGTTATACTTTCTGCTACAAATGTGGTTTTCTCATTCATCACAGAGTGAATGGGAGCAAATGCAAATAAAGCACTTCTTACAAAATGCCTTTATACTTCTTGTGAATTACTCTGCACACACTTGAAGTAGAAGCAAACCACACTATTTTGAAAGAGCATGCAGTAGGAATTGATTTCTGCTCTCTCCTACAAATGGGGTTTACTCATTCATCATAGTAAAAAGAAATGAAAGCCAATTCTAAAATACTGCTTCATACAAAATGCCTTTGTGCATTACACTTTGAATACCTGAAATAGAAGCAAAACACTGTGTTTTGTAAGAGCATGCATAGGAATTGTGTTCTGCTCTATCCTACAAATGGGGTTTACTCATTCATCATAGAAACAATGAATGGAAGCCAATGGCAAAAACCCGCTTGGTCCAAAATGCCTTTATACTTCTTTTGAATTTCACTGTGCATGAAAGAAATAGGAGCAAAACACAGTGTTATCAAAGAGCCTGCAGAAGGAAGTGAGATCTGCTGTCTCCTATAAACGGGTTTAGACATTCATCATAGAATGAATGGAAGCCAAATCAAAAAACCAGTTTCATACAAAATGCCTTTATACTTCTTGGAATTGCATTGCACATAATTAAAATAGAATCAAAACACAGTATTTTGAAAGAGCATACAGTAGGAATTCAGTTATACTCTCTGCTACAAATGTGGTTTACTTATTCATCATTGAATGAATGGAAGCCAATGTAAAGACCCAATTCTTACAAAATGCTTTTATACCTCTTGTGAATTACACTGTGCAAATTTGACATAGAAACAAAGCACCATGTTTTGAAAGAGCATTCAGTATGACTTGAGTTCTGCTCTCTCCTTCAAACTGGGTTTACAAATTCATCATAGTAAGAATGAATTGAAACCAGTGCAAAAAAAAAAAAAAAGACATAGGGGTAGGCAGATAATTCATGAACAAAATGCGAACTGCATGGGAAACTCTTCAAAGAATCAACAAATGGGATCTCATATTATTGAAAAGTTTCTGCACTTCAAAGGAAATCACCAACAGAGTGAAAAGAAAACCCACAGAGTGGGAAAGAATTTTAACCAGCAACCCCTCAGACAAAGGACATGTGTCCAGAGTATATAAAGAACTGAAAAATATCAAGCCCCCAAATTCAAAGATCCTCTCCAAAAATGGGCATCTGAGATGAACACACAGTTCTCAGAGAAAGATATACAAATGGCAAATAAATACATGAAGAAATGTTCACCATCACTGGCCATTCGAAAAATGCAAATTAAAACAACATTGAGATTCCACCTCACTCCGGAAAGAATAGCTGATATCAAGAAATCAACTGATAACAAATGTTGGCGAGGCTGCGGGGAAAAAGGAACACTGCTCCACTGTTGGTGGGAATGTAGTCTGGTGCAACCATTATGGAAATCCATATTGAGAATTCTCAGAGACTAGGATTGGAAGCCCCATTCAATCCAGCTATCCCCCTCCTTGGTATTTTCCCCAAAGAATTGAAAAGTTCATATCATGGTAATATATGTGCACCCAGGTTCATAGCTACACAATTTGATAGCTAAATCCTGGAAACAACCAAGATACCCATCAACTGCAGAGTGGATGAAAAAGATGTGGCATTTTTATACAAGGGAATATTACTCAGCTATAAAAAGGATGAACTTGAGGTCTTCATAGGCAAATGGAGACAACTTGAGACTACCCTCATTAGTGAAATAAATAAGAATCATATTTATAAATATCATATTGTGTCTCTAGTGTAAAAAGTAAATAAGAACTACAACTGTAATAAAACCAAAATGTGTAATTGCTATTGTAAAAAAGAGAGGAAAAGAAAGTGCTCTAAGGGATATAACTGCATGTATGTTTGAGTGTGTAAAATAGATGACCATATTGCTGAATCTTTGTTGGATCTTTGAGCAGAACTGTTTGTAATCTGACTGTTTGAATATTTACTATGTACCCTTTAACTTTGTAACTTGAACAACTACATCCATGATGACAGTATCTATTTTACAAATTACTGATTTCTAAGTGGGGCTTTTTCTCATTTTCCTTTTTCTTTCTTTCTTTTAGAATTCTGTATTGTTGCTACCCTTTTTTCTGTTTTGCTTTTTTTTCTCCTTAAAATTTTAAAAAGGTATAATTGCTATTATATAAAAAAGAGGAAATATGAAGCACTATAAAAGATATAACTGCATGTATGTTTAGATATGTGGGATTGATAACCATATTTATAGGTTCTGGTTGGATTGTTGAACAGATCTGTTTGCACTCTCACTGCTTGAGTGTCCACTTTATGTGCTCTAATTTTGTAACTTGAATAACTATTTCTAAAAGAACAATATGTAATTTATCAACTAGTGATTTCTTACTGTTTATTTCTGTTATTGAAATTCTATAAATTTTTACATTTTTTTCTGGTTTTTTTCTATTTAAATTTAAAAAACTACACAAAAAAGGGCATGCAGTAGGAATGCAGTTTTCCTCTCTCCTAAACTGAGGATTACTCTCTCATAGAATGAATGGTAGCCAATTGAAAAAATGTGCTTCATAAAAAATGCCTTTATACTTCTTGCGAATTACACTAAGCACACTAGAGATTGAAGCAAAACACAGTGTTTCAATGGCCAAGCCGTAGGAATTACATTCTGCTGCCTCCTTCAAACGGAGTTTACTTATTCATTGTACTAACAATGAATGGAAGTCAATGCAAAAAGCCCGTTTCATACAAAATGCCTTTATACTTCTCGTGAATTCCACTGTGCCCACTGGAAACAGAAGCAAAACACAGTGTTGTGAAAGAGCATGTATTAGTAATTGAGTTCTGTTCTCTCCTACAAACGGGGTTTACTCATTCGTCATAGTAACAACGAATGAAAGCCAATGCTAAAAACACGTTTCATACAAAATGCCTTTGTACTTCTCTTGAATTACATTTTGCACACATCAAATAGCAGCAAAGGCAGTGTTTTCAAAGAGCATGCAGTAAGAATTCAGTTATAATCTCTGCTACAAACATGGTTTACTCATTCATCCTAGTAACAATGTATGGAAGCCAATGTTAAAATCTGCTTCATACAAAATGCCTTTATACTTCTTGAATACTACACTGTTAACACTTCACATAGAAGAAAATCACAGTGTTCTGAAAGGGCATGCAGTAGGAATTCAGTTTTACTCTCTGCTAGAAATGTGGTTTACTCATTCATCATAGAATGTGTGGAAGCCAATGCGGAAAAATATGCTTCTTACAAAATGCCTTTATAGTTCTTTTGAATTACACCATGCACACTTGAAATACAGGCAAAACACAGTGTTTTGAAATAACTGCAGTAGGAATTCAGTTATACTCTCTGATGCAAACAAGATTTACTTATTCATCATGGAAAAAATGAATGGAATTCAATGAAAATAAACCACCTCGTACAAAATGTCTTTGTACGCCTTGTGAATTTCACTGTGCACACATGAAATAGAAGCAAAGCACAGTGTTTTGAAAGAGCATGCAGTAGGAATTCAGTTATACTTTCTGCTACAAATGGGGTTTACTCATTCATCTTACTAACAATGAATGGATGCCAATGTTAAAATCCGCTTCCTACTAAATGCCTTTATACATCTTGTGAATTACACTGGGCCCACTTTAAAGAGAAGCAAAACACAATGTTCTGAAAGAGCACACATTAGGAATTGAGTTCTGCTCTTTCCTACAAATAGGGTTTACTCATTCATCATAGTAAAAATGAATGGAAGCCAAAGCAAAAAAACTACTTAGTAAAATATGCTTTTATTCTTCTTGTGATTTACACTGCACACACTTGAAATAGAAGCAAAACACAGTGCTTTTAAAGAGCACTCAGTAGGAATTCAGTTACACTCTGCTACAAATGTCATTTATTCATTCATCATAGAATGAATAGAAGCCAATGCAAAAAACCGTTTCATACAAAATGCCTTTATACTTTTTGTGAATTACACTGACACACCTGAAATAGGAGTAAAATTCAGTATTTTCAAAGAGCATGCAGTGGGAATTCAGTTATACTCTCTGCTACAAATGAGATTTACTCATTGATCACAGAAACAATGAATGGAAGCCAATGGAAAAAACCACTTCATACAAAATACCCTTATACTTCTTGGGAATTTCACTGTTCATGAGTGAAATATAAGCAAAACACAGTGTTTTGAAAGGGTACGCATTCAGTAGGAATTCAGTTATACTCTCTGCTACAAACAGAATTTACTCATTAATCATAGAAACAATGAATGGAAGCCAATGCCAAAAACCCACTTCGTACAAAATGCCTTTCTACTTGTAAATTTCACTGTGCACACTTGAAAGAGAAGCAAAACATAATGTTTTGAAACAGAATGTAGTAAGAATTGAATAATACTCTCTACTACAAACGTGGTTTAATCATTCATCATAGAAACAATGAAGGGATGCCAAAGGAAAAAACCCTTTTTGTACAAAATGCCTTTATACTTCTTGTGAATTGCACTGTGTACATGACATAGAAGCAAGACACTGTGTTTTGAAAAAGGATGTAGTAGGAATTCCATTATGCTCTCTGCTATAAATGGAGTTTACTTGTTCATCATAGAAACAATGAATGGAAGGCAATGAAAAAAACCCGTTTCATACAAATGCCTTTATACTTCTTTTGACTTTCACTGTGCACCCATGAAATAGAAGCAAAACACACTATTTTGCAAGAGCATGCAGGAGGAATTGAGTTCTGCTCTCTGCTACAAACAGTGTTTACTCTTTCAGCATAGTAACAATGAATGAAAGCCAATGCAAAAAAGCCATGTCTTACAAAATATCTTTATACTTCTTGTGAATTACACTTCACACACTTGAAATGGAAGCAAAACACACTGTTTAAAAAGAGCATGCTGTAGGAATTCAGTTATACTCTCCGCTGCAAATGTGGTTTTCTCATTCACCACAGAGCGAATAGAAGTCAATGCAAATAATGCACTTCTTAAAAATGCTTGCATACTTCTTGTGAATTACACTGCATGCACTTGAAATAGGAGCAAAACACAGTATTTTGAAACAGCATATAGTAGCAATTGAGTTCTGCTGTCTCCTACAAACGTGGTTTACTCATTCATCATCGAAACAATGAATGGAATATAATGGAAAAAACATGCTTCGTACAAAATATCTTTATACTTCTTGTGAATTACATGAAGCACACTTGAGATAGAAGCAAATCACAGTGTTCTGAAAGAGCATGAAGTAGGAATTGTTTCCTGGTCTCTCCAATAAAAGGGGTTTACTCATTCTTCATACTAACAATGCATGCACCATATACAAAAACCCATTTGTACACAATGCCTTAAAACCCCTGTGAATTACACTATAAATACTTGAAAGAGAAGTGAAACAGTGTTTTGAAAGAGGATGCAGTAGGAATTGCATTCTGCTGTCTCCTTCAAAAGGCTTTAACTGATTCATCATAGTAACAATGAATGGAAACCAATGCAAAAAAACTGCTTCATACAAAATACCTTCATTATTCTTGTGAATGACAGTGGGTACACTTGAAATAGAAGCAAAAAACAATGTTTTCAAAGAGCATGCACTAGGAATTGAGTTCTGCTCTATCCAATAAATGGGGTTTGCAAATTCATCATAGAAATAATGAATTTAGGCCAATGCAAAAAACTCACTTTGTAAAAAAAGACTTTGTACTTCTTGTGAATTACAGTAGGAAATCAGTTATACTCTCTGTTACAAATGGGGTTAACTCATTCATCATAGAAACAATGAAAGACAGCCAGTGGAAAAACCCCACTTTGTGCAAAATGCATTTATACTTCTTGTGAATTACATTGTATGTACATTGAAGAGAAGCAAAACACAGTGTTTTGAAAGAGCATGCAGTAGGAATTGAATTCTGCTCCTCCTACAAACGGGTTTACACATTCATCATAGAATGACTGGAAGCCTATGCAAAAACCCCACTTCTTACAAAATGGTAAATTACATGGTGCACACTTGAAATCTAAGCAAAACACAGTGCTCTGAAAGAGCATGCAGTAGGAATTGATTTATGCCCTCTCCTACACATGGGGTTTACTAATTCATCGTAGAAGAATGAATGGAAGCCAATGGAAAAAACTGCTCCATACAAAATGCCCTTATCCTTCTTATGAATTTCACTGTGCACACTTGAAATAGAAGCAAAATACAGTTTTTTGAAAGAGCATGCAGTAGGAATTGTGTTCTGCTCTCTCCAATAAAAGGGGTTTACTCATTCTTCATAGTAACAATGCATGTATTAAGTGCAACAAACCACATTATAAACAATGACTTTTTACCTCTTGTGAATTACACTGTGAATACTTGAAATAGAAACAAAACACAGTGTTTTGAAAGCACATGCAGTAGGAATTCAGTTATACTCTGCTAAAACTGGTGTTTACTCATTCATCATAGAACCAATGAATGGAAGCCAATGCAAAAAAACTGCCTCATACATGATGCCTTTATACTTCTTGGGAATTACAGTGTGCACACATGAAATAGAGGCAAAACACAGTGTTTTGAGAGCTTGCAGTAGGAATTGAGTTCTCCTCTCCCCTACAAATGGGGTTAACTCATTCATCAAAGAATGAATGGAAGTCAATGCAAAAAAAAATGCTTTGTACAAAAGCCCTTTATACTTTTTTTGAATTTTGCCATGCACACTTAAAATAAAAGCAAGACACAGTGCTTAGAAAGAGCATAGAGTAGGACTTCAGTTATATTCTCTGCTACAATCAGTGTTCACTCATTCATCATATAACCAATGAATGGAACCAATGGAAAAAAACTGCTTCTCACAAAATGCCTTTATACTTCTTGTGAATTACACTGCACACAATTGAAGTAGAAGCAAAACTCAGTGTTTAAAAAGAGCATGCTGTAGGAATGCAGTTATATTCTCTTTTACAAATGTCGTTTACTCATTCATCACAGTCAATGTAAGTAAGCCAATGAACAAAACCTGTTTCATAAAAAAATGCCTTTATACTTCATGTGAATTACACTGCACACACTTGAAATAGAAGCAAAACACAGTATTTTGAAAGAGCATGTAGTAGCAATTGACTTCAGGTCTCTCCTACAAATGGGGTTTCTTCATATTAACAATGAATGGAAGCCAATTCAAAAGACCCACTTCTTACAAAATGCCTTTATACTTTGTGAATTACACTGGGCATACAAGAAATAGAAGCAAAACAATGTGTTTTGAAAGAACATGCATATGAATTGAATTCTGCCCCCTAATGCAAACTGTGTTTACTCATTCATCAGAGTAACAATGAATGGAAGCTAATGCAAAAACCCGCTTCATACAAAATGCATTTATACTTCTTGTGAATTACACTGCACACTCTTGAAATAGAAGCAAAACACAATGTTTAAAAAGCATGCTGTAGGAATTTAGTTATATTCTCTGCTGCAAACATTGTTTACTCTTTCATCATAGAATGAATGGAAGCCAATGCAAAAAAAACCCGTTTCATACAAAATGCCTTTATACTTCTTGTGAATTATACTACACACACTTGAAATAGAAGCAAAAAACAGTATTTTGAAAGAGCATGCAGTAGGAATTGATTTCAGCTCTCTCCTACAATCGGGGTTTACACATTCATCACAGTAACAATCAATGGAAGCTAATTCAAAAAACCCGCTTTTAACAAAATGCCTTTATACTTGTTGTGAATTACACCAGGCATACATGAAATAGAAGCAAAACACTGTGGTTTGAAAGAGTATGCATATCAATTGATTTCTGTCCTCTCCTACAAAGTGGGCTTATTCATTCATCATAGTAACAAGGAATGGAAGCCAATGCAAAAAACCTGCTTCATACAAAATGCCTTTAGACTTGTTGGAAATTACACTGTGCACATGTGAAATAAGAGCAAAACACAGTGTTTTTGAGAGAGCATGCAGTAGGAATTTTGTTATACTTTCTGCTACAAATAGGGTTTACTCATCCATTATGGAACAACAAATGGAAGCCAATGGAAAAAAAACCCGCTTCGTACAAAATGCCTTTAACTTCTTTTGAATTTCACTGTGTATCCATGAAATAGAAGCAAAACACAGTGTTTTGAAAAAGCATGCCCTATGAATTGAGGTTTGCTCTCTCCTACAAATGGGTTTACACATTCATCATAGAATGAATGGAAGTCAATGCAAAAAACCCTCTTCGTACAAAATGCCTTTATACGTCTAGTTAATTACACTGTGCCCACTTGCTATAAAGTGAAACAGTGTTTTGAAAGAGCATGATTAAGAAATCAGTTATATTCTCTGCTATAAAAATGGTTTATTCATCATAGAATAAATGGAAGCCAATGCAAAAAACCCGCTTCATACAAAATTCCTTTATGCTTTTGTGAAATACACTGTGCACAATTGAAATAGAACAAAACACAGTGTTTTGAAAAGCATAGTATAGGAATTCAGTTATACTCTCTGCTACAAACTTGGTTTTCTCATTCATCATGGAGTGAATCAAAACCAATATAAATAAAGTGCTTCTTACAAAATGCCTTTATACTTCCATAAATTACACTGCACGCACTTGAAATAACAGCAAAACACAGTGTTTTGAAAGAGCATGCTGTAGAAATTCCGTTATACTCTCTGCTACAGACAGGGTTCACTCATTCATCATAGAACAATGAATGGAAGCCAAAGGAAAAAACATGCTTTGTACAAAATATGTTTATACTTCTTTTGAATTTCACTGTGCTCCCATGAAACAGAAGCAAAACACAGTGTTTTGAAAGAGCATTCATTAAGAATTCAGTTATAATCTCTGTTAAATATGTGGTTGATTCATTCTTCATAGAATGAGTGGAAGCCAATGCAAAAAACCTGCTTTGTACAAAATTCCTTTACACTTCTAGTGAATTACATTGTGCACAATTGAAATAGAAGCAAAACACAGTGTTTTGAAAAACATGGTGTAGGAATTCAGTTATACTCTCTGCTACAAATGTGGTTTTCTCATTCGTCATAGAGTAAATGGAAGCCAATGCAAATAAAGCACTTCTTACAAAATGCCTTTATACTTCTTGTGAATTACACTGCATGCAATTGAAATAGAAGAAAAACACAGTATTTTGAAACAGCATGCAGTAGGAATTGAATTCTGCTCTCTCCTACAGAGTTTATCCATTAATCATAGTACCAATGAATGAAAGCCAATTCAAAAAAACTGCTTCGTATAAAATGCCTTTATACTTCCTGTGCACTACACTGTGCATACATGAAATAGAAAGAAAACACAGTGCTTTGAAAGACCATGCAGTAGGAATTGAGTTTTGCTCTATCCTACAAACGGGGTCTACTCATTCTTCATAGTAACGGTGAAAGGAAGCCAAGGCTAAAAACATGCTTCATACAAAATGCCTTTAAACTTCTTGTGAATTACACCATGCACACTTGAAATAAGAGCAAAACACAGCGTTTTGAAAGAGCATGCATTAGGATTTCAGTTCTACTCTGCTACAAACGGGGTTTATTCATTCATCATAGATTCAATGAATGGAAGCCAATGGGAAAAACCCTCTTCTTCCAAAATGCCTTTATACTTCTTTTGAATTTCACTTTGCACCCATGAAATAGAAGCAAAACACAGTTTTTTTGAAAGAGAATGTAGTAGGAGTTGAGTTCTGCTCTCTCCTATATATGGGTTTAGACATTCTTTATAGAATGGATGGAAGCCATAGCAAAAAACTGGCTTCTTACAAGATGCCTTTACACTTCTTGGAATTACACTGCACATAATTGAAATAGAAGCAAAATGCAGTGTTGAGAAAGAGCATGCAGTAGGAATTAAGTTATACTCTGCTAAAAATGTGGTTTACTCATTCATCATTGAATGAATGAAAGCCAATGTAAGTACCCACTTTGTACAAAATTCCTTTATACTTCTTGTGAATTACCCTGTGCACACTCGACATAGAAGCAAAGCACCGTGTTTTAAAAGAGCATGCAGTAGGACTTGAGTACTGCTCTCTTCTTTAAATGGGATTTACTCATTTATCATGGTAATAATGAATGGAAACCAATGCAAAAAAACTGCTTCATAAAAACACATTTTACTTCTTGTGAATTCACTGTGCACAGAGTTTTGAAAGAGCATGCAGTAGGCATTCAGTTATACTCTCTTCTACAAATGGGGTTTACTCATTCATTATAGTAAGTATGAATGGAAGCCAATGGAAAAAATCCGCTTCATACAAAATGCCCTTATCCTTCTTGTGAATTTCACTGTGCACAGTTGAATTAGAAGCAAAAGACAGTGTTCTGAAAGAGCATGCAGTAGGAATTGTGATTGGTTCTCTCCAATAAAAGGGGTTTACTCATTCTTCATAGTAACAAGGCATGTACCCAGTTCAAAAAACCGCTTTATAAACAATTTCTTTTTACCTCTTGTGAATTACACTATGAATACTTAAAACAAAAGTGAAACACAGTGTTTTGAAAGAGCATTCAGTACAAATTGCGTTCTGCTCTCTCTTACAAATGGCTTTTACTGATTCATCATAGTACCATTGAAAGGAAACTAATGCAAAAAAAATCGCTTCTTACAAAATACCTTTATACTTGTGAATTACACTGTTCACACCAGAAATAGAAGCAAAACTGTGTTTTGAAAGAGCATGTAGTAGGAATTGAGTTCTGCTCTCTCCTACAAAAGGGGTTTACAAATTCATCATAGAAACAATGAATGGAAGCCAATGCAAAAAACACGCTTTGTACAAAATGACTTTCTACTTCTTATAAGTTACACTGTACATACATGAAATAGAAGCAAAACACAGTGTTTGGAAAAAGCATACAATAGGACTTCAGTTGTGGTCTCTCCTACAAATGGGGTTTACACATTCATCCTAGTAACAATGAATGGAAGTAATGCAAAAACCCGCTTTGTACAAAATGCCTTTACATTTTTTGTGAATTGCATGTGAGTACATGAAATAGAAGCAAAACACTATGTTTTGACAGAGAGTGCAGTGGGAATTGAGTTCTGCTCTCTCCTACAAATGTGATTTACTTATTCATCATAGTAACAATGAATGGAAGCCAGTGCTAAAAACCCACTTAATAGAAAATGCCTTTATACTTCTTGTGAATTACACTGCATGCACTTGAAATAGAAACAAACCACTGTGTTTTGCTAGAGCATGCAGTAGAAATTGAGTTCTGCTCTCTCCTTCAAAGGGGGTTTACACATTCATCGTAGTAACAATGAATGGAAGCCAATTAAAAAACCTTTTTTGTACAAAATGCCTTCATACTTCTTGGGAATTACACTGTGCATACATGAAATAGGTGCAAACCGCTGTGTTTTGAAAGAGCATGCATAGGAATTGAGTTCTGCTCTCTCCTATAAACTGGGGTACTCTTTCATGATAGTAACAATTAATTTGAGCCAATGCAAAAAACACACTTCATACAAAATGCCTTTATACTTCTTGTGAATTACATTATGCACCCTTGAAATAAGAGCAAAACACAGTGTTTTGAAAGAGCATGCAGCAGGAATTCCACTATATTCTCTGCTACAAATGGTGTTTATTCATTCATCTTAGAACAATGAATTGAAGCCAATGGAAAAAAGCTGCTTCATACAAAATGCCTTTATACTTCTTTTGAATTTCACTGTGCACCCATGAAATAGAAGCAAAACAGTGTTTTCAAAGGTCATGCAGTAGGAATTGAGTTCTGCTCTCACCTACAAACGGGTTTACACATTGATTATAGAATGAATGGAAGCCAATGGAAAAAAATGCTACAAACAAAAGGCCTTTAACTTCTTTTGAATTTTGTCATGCACACTTAAAATAGAAGCAAAACACAGTGCTTAGAAAGTGCATGCAGTAGGACTTCAGTTGTACTCTCTGCTACAATCAGGTTTTACTCATTCATGATATAACCAATGAATGAAAGCCAATGGAAACACAAAACACTTCTTACAAAATGTCTTTATACTTCTTGTGAATTACACTGCACACAATTGAAATAGAAGCAAAACACAGTGTGTAAAAAGAGCATGCAGCAGGAATTCAGTTATACACTCTGCTGCAAACGTCGTTTACTCCTTCATCATAGAATGGTTGGAAGGCAACACAAAAAGCCTGTTTCATACAAAATGCCTTTATACTTCTTGTGAATTACACTACACGCAGTTGAAATAGAAGCAAAAGAATATTTTGAAAGGGCATGCAGTAGGAATTCACTTTAGCTCTCTCCTAAGAACGGCATTTACATATTTATCATAGTAACAATGAATGGAAGCCAATGCAAAAAAACCCCGCTTTGTACAAAATGCCTTTATCTGTCTTGTTACACTGTGCACACTTGAAATAGAAGCAAAACACAGTGTTTTGAAAGAGCATGCATTAAGGTTTCAGTTATAATCTCTGCTAAAAAAGTGGCTTATTCATTCATCATAGAATGAGTGGAAGCCAATGCAAAAAACCCGCTTTGTACAAAATTCCTTTACACTTCTTATGAATTACACTGTGCACTATTGAAATAGAAGCAAAACAGTGTTTTCAAAAGTATAGTGTAGGAATTCACTTACACTCTCTGCTACAAATGTGGTTTTCTCATTCATCATGGAGTGAATGGAAGCCAAAGCAAAAAAACGGCTACCTACAAAATGCCTTTATAATTCTTGGAAGTACATTGTGCACAATTGAAGTATGAGCAAAACACAGTGTTTAGAAAGAGCATGCAGTAGGAATTCATTTATTCTCTCTGCTACTAATGTGGTTTACTCATTCATCATCGAAAGAAGGGAAGCCAATGCAAGAACCCGCTGCATACATAATGCCTTTATACTTCTTTTGAATTACACTGGGCATACTTGACATAGAAGCAAAGCACCGTGGCTTGAAAGAGCATGCAGTAGGACTTGAGTTCTGCTCTCTCCTTCAAATGGGATTTACTCATTCATCATAATAACAATGAATGGAAACCAATGCAAAAAAAATCACTTCATCAAAAAATGCCTTAATGCTTCTTGTGAATTACAATGTGCACACTAGAAAGAGGAGTAAAACACAGTTTTGAAAGAGCATGCATTAGGAATTCAGTTATGCTCTCTACTACAAACGGGGTTTAGTCATTCATCATAGTAAGAATGAATGGAAGGCAATGGAAAAAACCGCTTAATACAAAATGCCCTTATCCTTCTTGTGAATTTCACTGTGCACACTTGATATAGAAGCAAAAGACAGTGTTTTTGAAAGAGCATGGAGTAGAAATTGTGTTCTGCTATCTCCAATAAAAGGGGTTTATTCATTCTTGATAGTAACAATGCTTGTATGAAGTGCAAAAGCATGCTTTATAATCAATGCTTTTTTAGCTCTTGTGATTTACACTATGAATAAAGTAAAAGTGAAACACAGTGTTTTGAAAGAGCATGCAGTAGGAATTGTGTTCTGCCTGCTCCTACAAATGGCTTTTACGGATTCATCATAGTACCAATGAAAGGAAGCTAATGCAAAAAAGATCATTTCTTACAATATCCCCTTATACTTCTTATGAATTACACTGCTCACACCAGAAATAGAAGCAAAACTGTGTTTTGAAAGAGCATGTAGTAGGAAATGAGTTCTGCTCTCTCCTACAAAAGGAGTTTACAAATTGATCATAATAACAATGAATGGAAGCCAATGCAAAAAACACGCTTTGTACAAAATTACTTTGTACTTCTTGTGAATTACACTGTGCACATTTGAAAGAGGAGTAAAACAAAAAGTTTTGAAAGAGCATGCAGTAGGAATTCAGTTATACTCTCTGCTACAAATGGGGTTTACTTACTCATCACAGTAAGAATGAATTGAAGCCAATGGAAAAACCCCACTTCATACAAAATGCCTTTATCCTTCTTGTGAATTTCACTGTGCACACTTGAATTAGAAGCAAAAGACAGTATTTTAAAAGAGCATGCCATAGGAATTGGGTTTTTCTCTCTCCAATAAAAAGGGTTTATTCATTCTTCGTAGTATCTATGCATGTACCAAGTGCAAAAAAAAGCTTTATAAACAATGACTTTTTACCTCTACTATGAATACTTGAAATAGAAGCAAAACACAGAGTTTTGAAAGAACATGTAGTAGGAATTCAGTTATACTCTCTGCTACAACCAGTGTTTACTCATTCATCATAGAAACAATGAATGGAAGCCAATGGGAAAAACCCTCTTCTTCCAAAATGCCTTTATACTTCTTTTGAATTTCACTGTTCACCCATGAAATAGAAGCAAAGCTCTCTGTTTTGAAAGAGCATGCAGTAGGAATTGAATTCTGCTCTCTCCTACAAACGGGATTACACATTCATCATAGAATGAATGGAAGACGATGCAAAAAACATGCTTCTTACAAAATGTCTTTATACTTCTTGTAAATTACATGGTGCACACTTGAAATCTAAGCAAAACACAGTGTTCTGAAAGAGCATGCAGTAGGAATTGCTTTCAGCCATCTTCTACCAACAGGGTTTACTAATTCATCATAGAAGAATGAATGGAAGCCAATGGAATAAAACCGCTTCATACAAAATGCCCTTATTCTTCTTGTGAATTTCACTTACATACTTGAAATAGAAGCAAAAGACAGTGTTTTGAAAGACCATGCAGTAGAAATTGTGTTCTGCCCTCTCCAATAAAAGGGGTTTACTCATTCTTCATAGTAACAATGCATGTACCAAGGGCAAAAAATGGATTTGTACACAATGCCTCTTTACCTCTTGTGATTTACACTATGAATACATGAAATAGAAGCAAAATACAGTGTTTTGAAAGAGAATTCAGTAGGATATCAGTTATGATCTCTGCTGCAGCCGCTGTTTACTCATTCATCATAAAACCAATGAATGGAAGCCAATGGAAAAAAACTGCTTTGTAGAGAATGCCTTTATATTTCTTGTGAATTACACTGCACACAATTGAAATAGAAGCAAAACAGTATTTTAAAAGAGTATTCTGTAGGAATTCAGTTATACTCTCTTTTACAAATGTCGTTTACTCATTCATCATAGAATGATTGGAGCCAATGCAAAAAACCCATTTCATACAAAATGGCTTTATACTTCTTGTGAATTACACTGCACTTACTTGAAATTGAAGCAAAATACAGTATTTTAAAAGAGCATGCAATAGGAATTAAATTCAGCTCTCTCCTATAAAAGGGATTTACATATTCATCATTGTAACAATGAATGGAAGCCAATGCAAAAAACCAGCTTTGTACAAAATGCCTTTATATGTCTTGTTAATTACATTGAGCAACCTTGAAATAGAAGCAAAACACCACGTTTTGAAAGAGGATGCTTTAAGAATTCACTTATACTCTCTGCTAAAAAAGTGGTTTATTCATTCATCATAGAATGAGTGAAAGCCAATGCAAAAAAACCCGCTTTGTACAAAATTCCTTTACACTTCTCGTGAATGACACTGTGCACAATTGAAATATAAGAAAACACAGTGTTTTGAAAAGCACAGTGTAGGAATTTAGTTATACTCTCTGCTACAAATGTGGTTTTCTCATTCATCATAGAGTGAATGGAAGCCAATGCAAATAATGTGCTTCTTATACAATGCCTTTACACTTCTTGTGAATTACACTGAATACACTTGAAATAGAAGAAAAACACACTATTATGCAGTAGGATTTGAGTTCTGCTCTCTCCTTAAAACGGGGTTTACTCATTCATCATACTAACAATGAATGAAAGCCAATTCTAAAAAACTGCTTCGTACAAATTGCCTCTATACTTCCTGTGCATTACACTGTGCATACATAAAATAGAAGCAAAACACTGTGTTTTGTAAGAGCGTGCAGTAGGAATTCAGTTCTGCTCTATCCTACAAAGAGGGTCTATTCATTCATCATAGTAACAATGAATGGATGCCAAGGCTAAAAACTCGCTTCATACATAACACCTTTATACTTCTTGGGAATTACACCACGTGCACTTGCAATAGGAGCAAAACACAGTGTTTTAAAAGAGCATGCAGTAGGATTTCAGTTCTACTCTTTTACAAATGGGGTTTATTCATTCATCATAGAAACAATGAACAGAAGCCAGTGCAAAAAACCTGCTTCATCCAAAATGCCTTTATACTTAATTTGAATTTCACTGTGTACCCATGAAATAGAAACAAAACACAGTGTTTTGAAAGACCATGCAGTAGGAATTGAGTTCTGCTCTCTCCTACAAATGGGTTTACACATTCATCATAGAATGAATGTAAGCCAAAGCAAAAAAAAAAGGCTTCCTACAAAATGCCTTCATACTTCTTGGAATTACCTTATGTACAATTGAAATAGAAGGAAAACACAGTGTTTTGAAAGAGCATGCAGTAGGAATTCAGTTATACTCTCTGCTACAAATGTGGTTTACTCATTCATTATCGAATGAATGGAAGCCAATGCAAAAACCAGCTTCTTACAAAATGCTTTTATACTTCTTGTGAATTACACTAAGCACACTTGACAAAGAAGCAAAGCACCCTGTTTTGAAAGAGCATGCATTAGGACTTGAGTTCTACTCTCTCCTTCAAACGGGGTTTACTCATTCATTATAGTAACAATGATTGGAAACCAATGCAAAAAAAAGCTTCATACAAAATGCATTATCCTTCTTTTGAATTTCACTGTGCACACTTGAAATAGAAGCAAAATACAGTTTTTTGAAAGAGCATGCAGTAGGAAATGTGTTTTGCTTTCTCCAATAAAAGGGGTTTACTCATTCTTCATGGTAACAATGCATGTACCAAGTGCAAAAAACCGCTTTATAAACAATGACTTTTTACCTCTTGTGAATTGCACTGTGAATACCTGAAATAGAAGCAAAACAGTGTTCTGAAAGGGCATACAGTAGGAATTCAGTTATACTCTCTGCTAAAACCGGTGTTTACTCATTCATCATAGAACCAATGAATGGAAGCCAATGCAAAAAAAACTGCTTTGTAGAAAGTGCCTTTATACTTCTTGGGAATTACAGTGTGCACACATGAAATAGAGGCAAAACACAGTGTTTTGAGAGCTTGCAGTAGGAATTGAGTTCTCCTCTCCCCTACAAATGGGGCTAACTCATTCATCAAAGAATGAATGGAAGCCAATGCAAAAAAAACTCTTCGTACAAAAGCCCTTAATACTTTTGAATTTTGCCAGGCACACTTAAAATAAGAGCAAGACACAGTGCTTAGAAAGAGCATAGTGTAGGACTTCAGTTATACTCTCTGCTACAATCAGTGTTCACTCATTCATCATATAACCAATGAATGGAACCAATGGAAAAAAACTGCTTCTCACAAAATGCCTTTATACTTCTTGTGAATTACACTGCACACAATTGAAATAGAAGCAAAACTCAGTGTTTAAAAAGAGCATGCTGTAGGAATGCAGTTATACTCTCTTTTACAAATGTCATTTACTCATTCATCATAGTCAATGGAAGCCAATGAACAAAACCTGTTTCATACAAAATGCCTTTATACTTCATATGAATTACACTGACCACACTTGAAATAGAAGCAAAACACAGTATTTTGAAAGAGCATGTAGTAGGAATTGACTTCAGGTCTCTCCTACAAATGGGGTTTCTTCATATTAACAATGAATGGAAGCCAATTCAAAAAACCCACTTTTTACAAAATGCCTTTATACTTCTTGTGAATTACACTGGGCATACAAGGAATAGAAGCAATACAATGTGTTTTGAAAGAACATGCATATGAATTGAATTCTGCCCCCTAATACAAACTGTGTTTACTCACTCATCATAGTAACAATGAATGGAAGCCAATGCAAAAACCCGCTTCATACAAAATGCATTTATACTTCTTGTGAATTACACTGCACACACTTGAAATAAGAGCAAAACACAGTGTTTGGACAGAGCATGCAGTAGGAATTGAATTCTGCTCTCTCCTACAAATGGGTTACACATTCAACATAGAATGAATGCAAGCCAATGCAAAAAACCCACTTGGTACAAAATGCCTTTATACATCTTGCTATTTGCACTGTGCACACTTGAAATAGAAGCAAAACACAGTGTTTTGAAAGATCATGCATTAAGAATTCAGTTACACTCTCCGTTAAATGTTGTTTATTCATTCATCATAGAATGAGTAGAAGCCAAAGCAAAAAACCCATTTCATACAAAATTCCTTTAAACTTCTTGTGAATTACACTGTGAACAATTAAAAGAGAAGCAAAACAGTGTTTTGAAAAGCATGCTGTAAGAATTCAGTTATACTCTCTGCCACAAACGTGTTTTTCTTATTCATCATAGAGTGAATGGAAGCCAATGCAAATAAAGTGCTTCTTACAAAATGCCTTTATACTTCTTGTGAATTACACTGCATGCACTTGAAGTAGAAGCAAAACACAGTATTTTGAAGGAGGATGCATTAGGAATTGAGTTTTGCTCTCTCCTACAAACGGGGTTTACTCATTCATCATAGTAACAATGAATGAAAGCCAATTCTAAAAAACTGATTTGTACAAAATGCCTTTATACTTCCTGTGCATTACACTGTGCATACATGAAATAGAAGCAATACACTGTGTTTTGTAAGAGCATGCAGTAGGAATTGAGTTCTGCTTTATCCTACAAACGGGGTTTACTCATTCATCATAGTAACAATGAATGGAAGCCAAGGTTAAAAAAACACACTTCATATAAAATGCCTTTATACTTCTTGTGAATGTCACTGTGCACACATTTAAGAGAGGGAAATCACAGTGTTTTGAAAGAGCATGCAGTAGGAATTGAGCTCTTCTGTCTTCTAAAATCGTGGTTTACACATTCATCCTAGTAACAGTGAATTGAAGCCAAAGGAAACAACCCACTTAATAAAAAATGCCTTTATACTTGTTGTGAATTACACTGTGCATTCATGATATAGAAGTAAAACACTGTGTTTTGAAAGAGCATGCAAGAGGAATTGAATTCTGCAATCTCGTACAAAGGTGGTTTACTCATTCATCATAGAAACAATGAATAGAAGCCAATGCAAGAAACCCGCTTCATACAAAATGCCTTTATTCTTCTTGTGAATTATACTATGAGTGATTAAAGTAGAAGCAAAACACTGTGTTTTTAAAGAGCATGCAGCAGGAATTCAGTTATTCTCTCTGCTACAAACGTGGATTACTCATTCATCAGAGAATGAATGGAAGCCAATGCAAAAAACCCGCTTCATAAAAAATGCCTTTATACTTCTTGTGAATCACACTGTGTGTAACATGAAATAAAAGCAAAACACTGTGTTTTGAAAGAGTATGCAGAAGGAATTGAGTTCTGCTGTCTCCTACAAAAGGGGTTTACTGATTCATCATAGTAATAATGCATGTACCACATGCAAAACACTCTTCATACAAAATTCCTTTATACTTCTTGTGAATTACTCTGTGTACACTTGAAATAGAAGCAGAATACTGTTCTGAAAGAGCATGCAGTACGAATTGAGTTCTACTTTCTCTACTAACGGGGTTTTCGCATTCATCATAGTTAACAATGAATTCATGCCGATGCAAAAAACCTGATTCTTCAAAAATGTCTTTATACTTCTTGTGAACTACATGCATGCACTTGAAATAAAAGTGAAACAGAGTGGTTTGAAGGAGTATAGAGTAGGAACTGTGTTCGGCTCTCTCCTACCAGCGGGGTTTACACATTCATCATAGTAACAATGAATGGCAGCCCATGCAAAAAACATGCTTCTTACAAAATGCCTTTATCCTTCTTGTGGATCACACCTTACATACATGAAATAGAAGCAAAACAATATTTTTTGAAAGAGCGGCCAGTAGAAATTGAGTTCTGCTTTCTCCTATAAACGGGGTTTGCTCATTCATCATAGTAGCAATGCAAGGAAGCCAATGCTAAAACCTGCTTCATACAGAATGCCTTCATGCTTCTTGTGAATTACATTGTGAACACTTGAAAGAGAAGCAAAACAGTGTTCTGAAAGAGAATGCAGTAGGAATTGAGTTTTGCTCTCTCCTACAAACTGGGTTTTCTCATTCAGCATAAAATGAATGGAAGAAAATGCAAAAAACGCGCTTCTTACAAAGTGCATTTATATTTCTGGTGAATTACAAACAGAAACTTGAAATAGAAGCAAAAAAAAAGCCTTTTGAAAGAGCAATCAGTAGGAATTCAGTTATCCTCTCTGCTATAAATGGAGTTTAATCATACATCATAGAAACAATGAATGGGAGTCAATGGAAATAAACCACTTTGAACAAAATGCCTTTATACTTCTTGTGAATTTCACTATGCACACATAAAACAAAAAGCAAAATACAGCGTTTTGAAAGGGGATGCAGTAGGAATTGAGTTATAGTCACTGCTACAACCTGGGTTTACTCATTCATCTAGAAAGAATGAATGGAAGCCAATGGAAAAAAAACCCACTTCATAAAAAATGCCTTTATACTTCTTGTGAATCATGCTAAGCACACTAGAAAAAAAAGAAAAACACAGTGATTTGAAAGAGCATGCAGTAGGAATTGAGTTATCCTCTATGCTACAAATGTGGATTGCTCATTGATCATAGAAACAATGATTGGATGCCAATGAAAAAAACACGCTTCATAAAAAATTCCTTTATACTTCTTCAGAATTACACTAAGCACACTTGAGGTAGAATCAAAACACAGTGTTCTGAAAGAGCATGCAGTAGGAATTGTGTTTTGCTCTCTCCAATAAAGGGGGTTTACTCATTCTTCAGAGTAACAATGCATGTACCAAATGCAAAAACCTGCTTCAAACAAAATGCCTTTATATTTCTTGTGAATTTTGTGGTGCACACATGAGATAGAAGTAAAATGCAGTGTTTTGAAAGGGTATGCATAGGAATTGAGCTCTTCTCTCTCCTACAAATGGGGTTTACACATTCATCATTGAAACAGTGAATGGAAGCCAAACAAAAAACCCGCTTCATACAAAATGCCTTTATACTTCTTGTAAATTACACTGTGCATACATGAAATAGAAGCAAAACTCTGCGTTTTGAAATAGCATGCCGGAGGATTTGAGTTCTGGTCTCGCCTACAAATGGGGTTAACTCATTCAGCCTAGATGAATGGAAGCCAGTTAAAACAAAAAACCACTTGGGACACAATGCCTTTGTACCTCTTGTGAATTACAATTCTCCCAGTTAAAATAGAAGCAAAATACAGTTTTTTTAAAGACCATGCAGTAGGAATTGAGCTATTTTCTGTCTTAGAAATGGGATTTACACATTAATCATAGTAACAATGAATGGAAGCCAAAGGGAAAAAAATGCTTCATACAAAATGTCTTTATACTTCTTGTGAATTAGACTGACCACACTTGAGACAGAAGCAAAACACAGTGTTCTGAAGAGCATGCAGTAGGAATTGTTTTCTGCTCTCTCCAAAAATGGGGTTTACTCAATCTTCATAGTAACAATGCATGTAACAAATGCAAAAACCTGCTTCAAACAAAATGTCTTTATACTTCTTGTGAATTTCACTGTGCACACATGAAAAAGAAGCAAAACACGGTGTTTTGACAGAGTATGCAGTAGGAATGAGCTCTTCTCTCTCCTAAAAATGGGGTTTACACATTCATTATAATAACAGTGAATGAAAGCCAAAGGAAATATCCCACTTCATACAAAATGCCTTTATACTTCTTGTGAATTACACTGTGCATACATGAAATACAAGGAAATTACTGTGTTTTGAAATAACATGCAGTAGGAATTGAGTTCTGCTTTCTCCTACAAATGAGGTTAAATCATTCATCATAGAATGAATGGAGGCATTAAAAAAATCACTTGGTAAAAATGCCTTTATACTTCTTGTGAATTACACTTCACCCAGTAGATATAGAAGCAAAACACAGTGTTTTGAAAGAGCATGCAGTAGGAACTGAGCTATTCTCTCTCCTGGAAATGGGGTTTACCCATTAATCAGAGTAACAATGAATGGAAGCAAAAGGAAGAAACACACTTCATACAAAAAGTCTTTATACTCCTTGTGAATTGCACTGTGTGTACATGAAACAGAAGCAAATACCATGTTTTGAAAGAGCATGCAGTAGGAATTGAGTTCTGCTCTCTGCTACATCAGGGTTTACTCATTCATCATAGTAGCAATGAATTGAAGCCAATGTAAATACCATCTTCATACAAAATGCATTCCTACTTCTTGTGAATTATACTGCACACACTTGTAATAGAAGCAAAACACGTGGTTTGAAAGAGGTTGCCATAGGATCTGAGTTCTGCTGTCTCCTAAAATGAGTTTATGCATTCATCATTGAATTAATGGAAGCCAATGCAAAAAACCCGCTTCTTATATAATGCCTTTATACTTCTTGTGAATTACACTGCACACACTTGAAATAGAAGCAAAACACAGTGTTTTAAAAGACCATGCAACTTTTAAAAATAACAAAGCAGCATGAAATGACAATCCAGAAGCTTCATGATGATGCCAAGAGCAACAATATAAGAATAATGGGCATTAGTGAAGATACAGGAGTCCAGACAAATGACATACATAAAGTATTTACAGCAATAATAGCAGAAAATTTCCCAAACATGGGGAAAGAATCTGATGTGCAGATAAGTGAGGCATATGAAACACCAAACAGTCACAATAACATAAATCCACACCCAGACACGTAATAATTAAGATCTCAGACATACAGCATAAAAACAGAATACTAAAAGCTGTCAGAGAAAAGACACAACTGACCTATCAAAGAAAGCCCATTACAATCATGGCAGACTTTTCAGCACAAACTCTCAAGTCGAGAAGAGTGTGGAGTGAGGTATTTCAAGCCCTGAAAGAAAACAACCTTCAACCCAGACTGATGTACCCAGAAAAACTTTCATTCAAATTTAATGGAGAAACAAGATACTCCCATGACAAAGAACAACTGGAGAAATTCATGTCCACCAAACCAAAGAGTACTGAAAGACAGAGATAAAAATGACCACAATCCCCAAAACAACAACAGAAAGAAACCACAAGGTAGGAGAAGCAATTAAATAACATTTAAAGCAAAAAGAAACAACTGGAACATAGCATGGCAAAGTCGAGCCAGTACATATTAGTCATATCCATAAATATCAATGGCCTCAATTCACCTATAAAAAGAAATAGATTAACAGAATGGATCAAGAAACAGGACCCCACCATATGCTGTACACAAGAAACACATCTGACCCAAAAGGAAACTCATAGATTAAAAGTCAAAGGATGGAAAACAGTATTCCATGCAACAGGAACCCAGAAAAAACGAGGGGTAGCTATTCTATTTGCAGAATACACATTCTTCTCAGCTGCACATGAGACATTCTCCAAAATAGACCACACATTATCCCATAAAACATTCTTAAGCAAATGCAAAGTTATTGAAATCATACCATACATAATATCTGACCATAGTGCACTGAAATTGGAAATTAATGGCAAAAGAAATTATAAAAGCTGCATAAAGACATGGAAATTAAACAATAGCCTTTTGAACAACCAGTGGGCTAGAGATGAAATTAAAGAAAAAATAAAACAATGCCTACAATTCAATGAAAATATAGAAAAAACATACTGAAATCTGTGGGATGCAATGAAAGCAGTTTTAAGAGGGAAATATATAGCAATAAATTGCCATATCAAGAAAACAGCATGAGCACAAATAAACAACCTAATGCTCCATCTCAAGCTTCTAGAAAAAGAAGAGTAACCTAAACCCAAAGCTCATAGAAGAGAGGAAATTGTAAAGATTAGAGCAGAAATCAATGCAATTGAAACAAAAAAATACAAAGAATTAATGAATCAAAAAGCTGGTTTTTTGAGAGAATAAACAAAATTGACAAACCCCTAGCTAACCTTATCAAGAAAATGAAAGAAAAAACCCAAATTCATGCAATAAGAACTGAAAAGGGAGAAATTGCTACAGATCCCATGGAAATTCAAAAGATCATGAATACCTACTTTGAAAATCTCTACTCACATAAAGTGGAAAACACAGAGGAAATGGAGAGATTTCTAGAAACATATGAACTACCAAAACTCAACCAAGAAGATATAGCAATTTTGAACAACACAATATCAGCTATTGAAATGTAAAATGTAACTAAAAACTTACCAAGAAAGAAAAGCCTAGGTCCTGATGGATTCACAGCTGAATTCTACAAGAAATTTAGAGATTTCATGCCAGTACTCCTTAAACACTTCAATGAAATTAAGAAAAAAGCAATCCTCACTAAATCATTCCTGGAGGCAAGTATAGCTCTGATGCCAAAACCATGGAAAGATCCAACCAAAAAAGAGAACTATAGGCCAATCTCACTAATGAACATTGATGCAAAGATTCTCAACAAAATACTGGCAAATAGAATGCAGCAAATCATCAAGAAGATTGTACATCATGACCAAGTGGGGTTCATTCCAGGAATGCAGGGATGGTTTAACATATGCAAATTAATAAATGTAATACACCACATCAACAGAGCCAAAAACAAAAACAGCATAGTCATCTCAATAGATGCAGAAAAAGCTTTCGACAAAGTCCAACACATGTTCATGATAAAAAAAAACCTTCAGAAACTCAGAATACATGGTGTTTACCTCAACCTTATAAAGGCCATCTATGACAAACCAACAGCCAACATTGTACTAAATGGACAAAAACTGAAAGCTTTCACTTTAAAATCAGGAACAAGACAAGGATGTCCACCATCACCACTCCTTTTCAATATAGTTCTGGAAACACTAGTCAGGGCAATCAGACAAGAAAGAGAAATAAAAGGAGTAAAGATAGGAAAGGAAGAAGTTATCACTATTTGCAGATGACATGATACTCTATATAGGAGACCCAAAAAACTGCATTAAAAGACTACTACAGGAATAAAAAAGTTCAGCACTTTAGCTGGATAAAATGTCAATGTTCAAAAATCAATAGCCTTCCTGTACACAAACAAAGAACTCACTGAGAGAGAAATTATGGAAATATTGCCCTTTACAATAACATGTAAAAAAATGAAATACTTAGGAATCAACCTAACTAAAAATGTAAAAGATCTACATGCTGAAAATTATACTATGCTGAAAAAGGAGATTGAAGAGGATGTTAGAAAATGGAAGGACATTCCTTGCTCTTGGTTAGGAAGAACCAACATTGTGAAAATGGCCATACTCCCAAAACTATTATACAGATTTAACGCAATCCCAATCAAAATACCATTGACATACCTCACAGATCTAGAAAAAAACACTCCTAAAATTCATTTGGAAACAGAAGAAACCTAGAATAGCAAAGGCAGTTCTAGGCAACAAAAGCAAGGCAGGAGGCATCTCAATACCTGACTTGAAGCAGTACTATAAAGCCACAGTGATCAAATCAGCTTGGTACTGGCAAAGAAATAGACCTGAGGATCAATGGAACAGATTAGAACATGCAAACACAACTACAAAGACACTCAGCCACCTTATATTTGACAAAGGGGCTAAATATGCCCACTGGAAGAAGGAGAGTCTCTTTAATAAGTGGTGTTGGAAAAATTGGCTCTCTACATACCGGACTGAAACTAGATCCATGCATATCACCATGCACAAAACTAAAATCTAAATGGATCAAAGACCTCAATATTAAAACAGAAAAACTAAATCTACTGAAAGACAAGGTAGGTAGAAGTCTTGGAGACATAGGGGTAAGCATAGAATTCATGAACAAAATGCAAACTGCATGGGAAACACTTCAAAGAATCAACAAATGGGATCTCATAGTATTGAAAAGTTTCTGCACTTCAAAGGAAATCACCAACAGAGTGAAAAGAAAACCCACAGAGTGGGAAAGAATTTTAACCAGCAACCCCTCAGACAAAAGACTTGTGTTCAGAACATATAAAGAATTGGAAAACATCAAGCCCCCCTCAAATTCAAAGACCCTCTCCAAAAATGGGCATCTTAGATGAACACACAGTTCTCAGAGAAAGATATACAAATGGCAAATAAATATATGAAGAAATGTTCACCATCACTGGCCATTCGAGAAACGCAAATTAAAACAACAATGAGATTCCACCTCACTCCGGAAAGAATAGCTGACATCAAGAAATCAACTGATAACAAATGTTGGCGAGGCTGCGGGGAAAAAGGAACACTGCTCCACTGTTGGTGGGAATGTAGTCTGGTGCAACCATTATGGAAATCCATATTGAGAATTCTCAGAGACTAGGATTGGAAGCCCCATTCAATCCAGCTATCCCCCTCCTTGGTATTTTCCCCAAAGAACTGAAAAGTTCATATCATGGTAATATATGTGCACCCATGTTCATAGCTACACAATTTGATAGCTAAATCCTGGAAACAACCAAGATACCCATCAACTGCAGAGTGGATGAAAAAGATGTGGCATTTTTATACAAGGGAATATTACTCAGCTATAAAAAGGATGAACTTGAGGCCTTCATAGGCAAATGGAGACAACTTGAGACTACCCTCATTAGTGAAATAAATAAGAATCATATTTATAAATATCATATTGTGTCTCTAGTGTAAAAAGTAAATAAGAACTACAACTGTAATAAAACCAAAATGTGTAATTGCTATTGTAAAAAAGAGAGGAAAAGAAAGTGCTCTAAGGGATATAATTGCATGTATGTTTGAGTGTAAAATAGATGACCATATTGCTGAATCTCTGTTGGATATTTGAGCAGAACTGTTTTTAGTCTGACTGTTTGAATGTTCACTATGTACCCTTTAACTTTGTAACTTGAACAAGTACATCCAGGATGACAGTATGTAAATTTTAAATTACTGTTTTCTTAGTGGGGCTTTTTCTCATTTTCTTTTTTCTTTATTTCTTTTTCTTTCTTTCTTTTAGAATTTTGTATTGTTGCTACCCTTTTTTCTTTTTTGCTTTTTTTTCTCTTTAAATAAAAATTTTAAAATATATAATTGCTATTGTAGAAAAAGAGGCAATAGCAAGCACTATTAAAGATATAGGTACATGTATGTTTAGGTGTGGGGGATTGAAATGCATATTTAGAGGTTCTTGCTGGATTGTTCAACAGATCTGTTTGCAGTCTCACTGCTTGAGTGTCCACTTTGTGTGCTTTAATTTTGTAGCTTGAATAACTATTTCTAAAAAAACAATATGTAATTTATCAACTAGTGATTTCTTACTGTTTATCTTCTTTTCTTGAAATTTTGTAATAGTTCTACCTTTTTTCTGTTTTTTTCTCTTGAAATAAAAGAATTTTTAAAAGAGCATGTAGTAGGAAGTGACATATATTCTCTGCTTTATATGTGGTTTACTCATTCATCATAGAATTAATGGAAGCCAATGCAAAAAACGCTCTTCGTACAAAATGCCTTTATACTTCTTCTGAATGACAATGTGCATAAATGAAATAGAAGCAAAACACTGTGTTTTGAAAGAACATGCAGTAGGAATTGAGTTCTACTCTCTCCTACAAACAGGGTTTCTTGAGGCATCATAGTAATAATAAATCAAAGCCAATGCTAATTTCCACTTTTTCCAAAATGCCTGTATACTTCTTGTGAATTACACTGTTCACACTTAAAATGAAAGCAAAACACAGTGTTCTGTAAGAGCATGTGGTAGGAATTGAGTTCTGATCTCTCATACAAATGAGGTTTACTCATTCATCATAGCAAGAATGAATGGAAGCCAAAACAAAAACCCTGCTTCTGACAAAATGCCTTTATACTTCTTAAGAATTACACTGTGCACACCTGAATTTCGAGCAAAGCACAGGGTTTTGAAAGAGCATGCAGTAGGAATTCAGTTATACTCTTTCATACATCTCTGTTTACCTATTAATCATAAAAACAATGAGTGGAAACCAATTGGAAAAACTGCTTTATACAAAATTCCTTTATACTTCTTGTGAATTATAATGTGCATACATGAAATAGAAGTAAGACACAGTGTTATGAGATATCTTGCAGTAGGAGTTGTGTTCTGCTCTCTACTAAAATGGGGGTTCACTCATTCATCATAGAATGAAGGGAAGCCGATAAAAAAGACCTGCTTCATACAAAATGCATGTAAACTTCTTGTGAATTATACTGCCCATACTTAAAATGGAAGCAAATGGTGTTTTGAAAGAGCATGCAGTAGGAATTCAGTTTTACTCTCTCCTACAAATGGGGTTTACTTATTCATCATAGAAGTAATGAATGGAAGCCAATGATAAAAACCTGCTTCTTACAAAATGCCTTTATACTTCTAGTGAATTACACTGTGCATACTTGAAATAGAAGCAAAACACAGTGTTCTGAAAGAGCATGCAGTAGGAATTGAGTTCTGCTCTCTCCTAAAAATGGGGTTTACTCTTTCATCATGGTAAAAATGAATTTAAGCCAATGCAAAAAAGCTGCTTCATAAAAAATACCTTTATACTTCTTGTGAATTACACTGCATATACTTGAAATAGAAGCAAAACACATTCTGCAGAATATTAAAAGCCATCAGAGAAAAGAAATAGATTACCTATAAAGGTAAGCCCATCAGGATCACAGCTGACTTCTTGACACAGACCATCAGAACAAGAAGAGCTTGGAGTAAAATATTCCAAACCCTGAAAGAAAATAACCTCCAGCCCAGATTGATGTACACTGCAAAACTATCACTAGAAATTAATGGAGAAACAAGATGCTTCCATGACAAAGAGGAACTGGGCGAGTTTGTGACCATCAATCCAACCCTACAGAGAGTACTGGAGGACATTCTAGAGAGAGAGAGAAAAAAATATCTGAATTTTAGGAACAGTGGCAGAAAGGCCTCAATGAGTGGGGCAGGCAGTAGAATGAAGGAGAAAAGTAGACAAACAGGCAGAAAAATAGCATAGCAGAAAGGAGGAAAAGAAGGATAACTAGAATCTCTAACATACATGGCCTTGATACACGATAGTGTTAATAGCGAACCAGGATTAAAACCCACATTACTCACACTACTCTGCTTAGATGTATTATATTCTGTTACAGTCATTCTACCTGTACTAGATTTGAGGGTACAGACAGTGATCCTGAAAATAACAGGATATAGTATGCTAATCATCCTTAATTTCCTATTAAGTTAATCTAAAGCTCTGTAAAACCTACACTGTTTTACCATGACTAATTGTAATTGAATTTGGTTTGTTGGATCACTGTTTTGTATTGATAGATTTTATTCAAAGCTGTTATGATTGATAGTATCAAGTCTGAGAGTCTAGGCAACTGCACTTAAGATGACAAGATTCACTAGAATATCCACTCTGGTTTGATTATTACCTGCTTTTGAAGTTTTATACTGTCTACAATGTTTTATTTTTACTAATATTGTTATGTACTTCTATATTCAATTATACTGCTATATTCACTTATGCCTGATGATATAGGCAATTCTATTGATGATAATAAGAAACAACACAGCAATCATTGTAGATCACCTTGTACTGTGGTTTTATACAACTTTTTGGTTTCATGTTTTTATAGGAATTGGTTTTGTTTTCTCTTACTAAGTTTTGTTTTTCCCTCTAATACAGAAAGAATAGAAATACATGTAGGGACTCATGTATGCATAGCTGTTTACACTCTCACTGTTTGACTATCTACTTTGTATGCTTTAATTTTGTAACTTGAACAACTATTTCTAAGGGTAATATGTAATTTATCAACTAGTGATTTCTTATTGTTTATCTTTTTTCTGAAATTCTGTATTATCTCTACTCTTTACATGCTTTATTTTTGCTTTAAATAAAAATTTTAAAAGTAAATTTAAATAAATAAGTGGTTACCCCATAACTCACATAAAACAAAAAAATCACAGTGTTCTGAAAGAGCATGAGGTAGGAATTGAGTTTTGATTACAAACAGGGTTTACTCATTCATCATAGTAATAATGAATGAAATCCAATGCAAAAAACCCACTTCATACAAAATCCTATATACTTCTTTTGTATTACACTGTGTGTACATAAAATAGAAACAAAACACTGTGTTTTGAAAAAGCATGTAATAAGAATTGAGTTCTGCTCTCTCCTAAAAATGGGGTTTAATCATTCATCACAGTAACAATCACTTGAAGCCAAGACAAAAAGCCCGCTTTGTACAAATTGCCTTTATACTTCTAGTGAATTTCTGCATGCGTACATGAAGTAGAAACAAAACACTGTGTTTTGAAAGAGCATGCAGTAGGAATTGAGTTTTGCTCTCTCCTACAAATGGGGTTTACTCATTCATCATAGAATGAATGGAAGCCAAAGCAAAAAACATGCTTCTTACAAAATGCCTTTATACTTCTTGTGAATTACACAGTGCACAGTTGAAATAGAAGTAAAACAGAGTGTTGTGAAAGAGGATGCAGTAGGAATTGAGTTATACTCTCTGCTGAAAAATGGGTTTACTCATTCATCAAAGAACTAATAAATGGAAGACAATGGGAAAAATGCTTAGTAGAAAATTCCTTTATACTTCTTGTGAATTATACTAAGCACACTTGAGAAACACAGTGTTCTGAAAGGGCATGCAGTAGGAATTGTGTTCTCTCTCCAATAAAATTGTTTTAAAAATTCTTCATAGTTAACCTGCTTTGTAAAAAATGCCTTTATACCTCTTATGTATTACACTATGAATACTAGAAATAGAAGCAAAACACTGTGTTTTGAAAGAGCATGTAGTACTAATTTAGTTCTGCTCATCCTGAAAATGGGGTGTACAAATTCATCATAGTAACAATGAATGGAAGCCAATGAAAAAAAGTGCTTTGTACACAATGCTTCCATACTTCTCGTGAATTACACTCTGTGAAAAAGAAATAGAAGCAAAGCACTGTGTTTTGAAAGACCATGCAGTAGGAATTGAGTTCTGCTGTATCGTACAAATGGGGATTATTCATTCATCATATCAACAATGAATGGAAACTAATAATAAAAACCTGCTTCATACAAAATGCCTTTATATTTCTTGTGAATTACAGTGTGCATACTTCAAATAGAAGCAAAACACTGTGTTTTGAAAGAACATGCAGTAGGAATTGAGTTTTGCTCTCTCCTACAAATGGGATTTACTTATTCATCAAAGAATGAATGGAAGAAAATGTAAAAAACACACTTCTTACAAAATGCCTTTATACTTCTTGTGAATTGCACTGCAGAAACTTGAAATAGAAGCAAAATACTGTGTTTTGAAAGGGCATGCAGTAGGAATTCAGTTCTGCTCTCTCCTACAAACCGGGTTTACTAATTCATCAGAGTAACAATGCATGTACCAAATGCAAAAGCCCGCTTCATACAAAATGCATTTATACTTCTGAATTACACTGTGTACACTTGAAATAGAAGCAACATGCAGTGTTCTGAAAGAGCACACAGCAGGAATTGAGTTCTGTTTCTCCTACAAATGGGGTTTGCTCATTCAATATAGTGAGAATGAATGGAAACAATGCAAAAAAAACCACTTTGTACAAAATATCTTTCTACTTCTTGTGAATTATACTGTGCACACTTCAAATAGAAGCAAACACAGTGTCTAAAAAGAGCATGCAGCAGAAATTGATTTCTGCTCTCTCCTGCAAACGTGGTTTACACATTCATCATAGTAACAATGAATCAAAGCCAAAGGAAACAACCCACTTCATACAAAATGCCTTTATACTTCTTGTGAATTACACTGTGAGTACATGAAATAGAAGGAAAGAACTATGTTTTGAAAGAGCACGCAGTAGGAATAGAGTTCTGCCCTCTCCTACAAATGGGGTTTACTCCTTTTCACAGAATGAATAGAAAGCAATGCAAAAAACCCACTTTGTACAAAATGCATGTATACTTCTTGAGAATTACATGGTACACCCTTGAAATAGAAACAAAACACAGTGGTTTGAAAGAGCATGCAGTAGGAATTGAGTTCTGCTTTCTCCTACAAGAGGGGTTTACTGAGAGAGAAGACAAGATGGCTGATCAGTGAGCAACAAAATACAAAGCCTCCTGGGAGAAACAGTTCATATGCCAGAATAAAACACCTTGGAGAGACCCAGACAGAAGGAGACAGATCCTCTTGACACAAAAAGAAATTAAAACGTAAATAAGCTCATCAAATATTTTGGGACTACAAATGAAACAGCTAAAAATTAAGGGACATAGCATTTTTGTGGTGACTCACCAAGTCTGTGCCAGCTTGAATCCACGTGGCCAGCAGAGCCACCCAAACTCATTCCCGCTGCCACTCACAGGACGCACAGCAGCACTGAGGTCGGGGGTTGGTGGGCCCAGCAGAGAGCGGAGCGGGTGAAGGGACCTTCATTGATACAAGGTCAGTGCTGGGAATGAGACCCCTCCCCCCACAGGAAGGGCGTGACCAAATGGGCAACATGTTGGAGTCGGGCAGGAGGAGCCTGAACTGGGAGTAACAGTGACTTCAGATGGTTCCTCCCTCCCCAGAGCAGATTCGTGGGATTTGCTTGAACTGGGCCGTGTCCCTGGCTGGGATCCAATGAGCCATCCCAAATGGATTCCCTGCACCTAGCAAGTACTGACCGCCTGAAGGCACCTGAAGTTTGGCTGGCCCAGTGGGGAGAGGCAGGCATAAGCAGCCCCTGCTTACACCTCAGTGACAAGAGCAGGCAGGAGAGGGCGGAGTTCCCTTGCCAGCATGCTTCAGAGGAAATGTGGCCAACAGGGAAGGGGGTTGGGACCTGCACTGTACCCCATGTGGAGGAAGCCAGGGCCATGACAGGAGAGAGAGGCAGGAGGAGGACCCCAGCCCAGAACACTGAGACTACTGATCCAGAAGAAAAAACAAGGGAGACTGAAGGCAGCAAACACACAACATCAGACATGGCTTCAATGGACATTAAGAGATATCTTCGGGACCTTATAGACGAGCTCAAAACTGAAATATTAAATCAGGTAAAGCAGGATATGAGTAGAGTAATAAAAGAAATGCTCTCAGGAAGCATCTCTCAGGATGATACAGATGGAAAAAGGGATGAACACAAAAGGGGTTTACTAATTCATCATAGTAAGAATGAATCAAAGTCAATGCAAAAAAAATGCTTCTTACAAAATGCCTTTATACTTTTTTGTGAATTATACTGTGAACACTTGAAATAGAAGCAAAACACAATGTTTTGAAAGAGCATGCAGTAGTTATACTCTCTCCTACAAATGGGATCTACAAATTCATCATAGTAACAATGAATGGAAGCCAATGCAAACAACCCACTTCAAACAAAATGCCTTTATACTTCTTGTGAATTTCACTGTGCATACATGAAATAGAAGCAAAACACTCCTTCGAAAGAGCATGCAGTAGGATTTCAGTTCTGCTCTCTCCTACAAATGGGTTCTTCACGTTCATTATATTAATAACAAGTTGAAACCAATGCCAAAAACCCACTTCTTACAAAATGCCTTTAATTCCTTTGAATTACACTTTGCACAGTCAAAATAGAAGCAAAACAGTGTTTTTGAAAGAGCATGCAGTAGGAATTCAGTTATACTCTCTGCTCCAAACGTGGTTTAGTCATTCATCATAAAATCAATGGAAGCCAATGCAAAAAACTCACTTCATACAAAATGCCTTTATACTTCTTCTGAATTACATGGCACATACTTGATATAAGAGGGAAACACAGTGTTTTGGGTGAGCATGCAGTAGGAATTCAGTTATACTCTCTGCTACAAACATAGTTTGCTCTTTCATCATAGAATGAATGGAAACCAATGCTCAAAACCCACTTCTTACAAAATTCCTTTAAACTTCTTGTGAATTACACTAAGCACACTTGAGATAGAAGTGAAACACAGTGTTCTAAAACATCATGCAGGATGTACTGTGTTCCGCCCTCTCCACTAAAAGTGGCTTACTAATTATTCATAGTAACAATGAATATAACAAATGCAAAAAAAATTGTACAAAATATTTTTATAACTACTGTGAATAACACTATGCATACTTGAAATAGAAGTGAAACACAGTGTTCTGAGAGAGCATGCAGTATGATTTGAGTTCTGCTCTTTTCTACAAATGGGGTTTGCTCATTCAACATAGTAAAAATGAATGGAAGCCAATGCAAAAACCCGCTTTGTACAAAATGCCTTTATACTTCTTGTGAATTACACTGCAGAAACTTGAAATAGAAGCAAAACACTGTGTTTTGAAAGAGCATGCAGTAGGAATTCAGTTATACTCTGCTAAAAGTGGGGTTTACTCATTCATCATGGAAACAATGAATGGATTCCAATGGAAAAAAAAACTGCTTCATACAAAATGCCTTTATACTTCATTTGAATTTAACTCTGCACACTTGAAATAGAAGGAAAACACAGTGTTTTAAAAGAGCATGTGTAGGAATTCAGTTCTGCTCTCTCCTACAAACCGGGTTTACTAATTCATCATAGTAACAATGCATGTACCAAATGCAAAAGCCCACTTCATACAAAATGCACTTACACTTCCTGTGAATTACACTGTGTACACTTGAAATAGAAGCAACAGTGTTCTGAAAGAGCATGCAGTAGGAATTGAGTTCTGTTCTCTCCTACAAACAGGGTTTGTTCATTCAACATAGTGAGAATGAATGGAAACAATAAAAAAAATGCTTCGTACAAAATGTCTTTCTACTTCTTGTGAGTTATACTGTGCACACTTCAAATAGAAGCAAAACACAGTGTTTTGAAAGAGCATGCAGTAGAAATTGATTTCTGCTCTCTCCAACAAACGTGGTTTACACATTCATCGTAGTAACAATGAATCAAAGCCAAAGGAAATAACCCGCTTCATACAAAATGCCTTTATACTTCTTGTGAATTACACTGTGAGTTCATGAAATAGAAGTGAAGCACTGTATTTTGAAAGAGCATGCAGTAGGAATAGAGTTCTGCCCTCTCCTACAAATAGGGTTTACTCCTTTTCATAGAATGAATAGAAACCAATGCAAAAAACCCACTTTGTATAAAATGCATGCATACTTCTTGAGAATTACATGGCATACCATTGAAATAGAAGCAAAACACAGTGGTTTGAAAGAGCATGCAGTAGGAATTGAGTTCTGTTCTCTCCTAAAAATGGGTTTACACTTTCATCATACAAAGAATGGAATCCAATGCAAAAAACTCACTTTGTACAAATGCCTTTATTCTTCTTGTGAACCACACTGTGAGTAACATTAAATAGAGGCAAAACACTGTGTTTTGAAAGACCATGCAGTAGGAAATGAGTTCTGCTCTCTCCTACAAATGAGGTTTACTCATTCATCATAGTAACAATGCATGTACCAAATGCAAGAACTGGCTTCATACAAAATGCCTTTATACTTCTTGTGAATTACACTGTGCACTGTGAAGTAGATGCAAAACACAGTGTTTTTGAAAGACCATACATTAGGAATTGAGTTCTGCTCACTCCTACAAACAGGGTGTGCTCATTCATCATAGTAAAAATGAATGGAAGCCAATACAAGAACCCACTTCATACAAAATGCCTTTATATTTCTTGTGAATTACACTGTGGGTACATGACATAGAAGCAAAAACACTGTTTTTTGAAAGAGCATGCAGTAGGAATTGAGTTTTGCTGTCTCCTACAAATGGGGTTAATTCATTCATCATAGAATTAATGGAATCCAATGCAAAAAACCACTTCTTACAAAATGCCTTTATAGTTCTTGTGAATTACACTGTGCACACTTGAAATAGAAGCAAAATAGAGTGTTTTCAAAGAGCATGCAGAAGGAATTGAGTTATAATCTCTGCTAAAAACAGGGTTTACTCATTAATCATAGAAATAATGAGTGGAAGCCAATGGGAAAAAAAACACTTAGTACAAAATTCCTTTATAGTTCTTGTAAATTACACTAAACACACTTGAGAAACACAGTGTTCTGAAAGGGCATGCAATAGAAGTTGTGTTCTCTCCCCAATAAAATTGGTTTAGTCATTCTTCATAAGAACAATGCATGTACAAAATGCAAAAACTGCTTTGTAAAAAATGCCTTTATACCTCTTATGTATTACACTGTGAATACTTGAAATAGCAGCAAAACACTGTGTGGC